>JANFAE010000285.1:0-137349 GCA_024613145.1 Pisolithus marmoratus | reverse complement strand
CGAGTTTTGCTAGGAATCCTGCCCACATGTCCACTATATGGATGGTGTCAAGCAAAAGGGATTTCTTGGCATAGTTCTCTGCCCAGGCTTGTGCTGAGCCCTTTGTCATGAAGGAGAGAGTGAAGCCAATCTTTTGCTCTGCCGTTCAGTAGATGTGAGAGTTGATGCCCAGATAGGTTTTGATAGAGGTGAGCCAGGCATCATACATGGCGTGGTTGCCATCGTACTCTTGTGGATGGTTCAGGCTTAGTTCCTTTGCAGACCCTTCTCCAGAGTTAGAGTCGCATCCCTTTCCTTTCTCCTTGGGACCTCCTCTAGAGCCTCCAGGGTCGTTCGGTTTGGTTGGGATAGTAAAGTCCATCGTGGATGCATACTTTTCCCTGTACCACCTCACCAAGTCGGTGACTGGTACTTCAGTTTGTGATCTGAAGGGATCTTCTGACATCTCGATGTCGCGGTCTTGTAGTTGTTGTGTTTCTTGGAAAAGGTCGCCTCCGAGCGAAGAGTTCTCCTCTTCCTCCTTAGGCTGTTGGGGTGTGTTGAAGCGGGGGTCTTCTCCAGCAGTTGGGTTCATTAGCCCAAAAGCTGCAAAGACTCCTTTAGCTCCTTCGAGGAAAGATGGGGTTGGTGTGGACTCGAAGTCCTTGAGGGAAGGTTGCCGGTGAGTTAGGGATCTGGGGATGTGTGATGGATCTTGTCTCGAGGCAATGGGGGATCTCTCTTCTGGGGGATAGGGGTGGAAGTGAGATGAGGAGTGTTCCCTCTTGAGGGGTAGGGCAGATGTTCTGGAAGACGATGGTCGTTCCTTCTGCTTTTGTTCCTTTCTTGAGGGAACTGGGGGTCGGAATTTAGAAGAAGTGGTTGATCCTGTGGCAGAGGGTGGCCTCTGAGGATCGGGTGGTGTGCCTTGATGAGAAGACACATTGAGGGAAAGTGTAGAGGTTGAATGAAGGCTGGGGTAGTTCCTGCAGTGGTTCCTTGCATTCAGGTTCTTCTGGAGGGGCTACAGGTTACTGTAGAGAGTCCCTTCGAGAAGTGAAGAGGTAGTAGGTAGAGACTACCACTTTGGATATGTTGGGGAACTCGAGACTTCGCTAGGGACGATTGTCGACCTAGGAAGACTTCAGTGTGAGGCCGAAGTTCTCGAGAGGTTCGTTTACTTCGGTAGAAGGAACTTTTAGCTTTTGTTACGCACTGGATATCTCACCTGCCGAAAGCGACAAGTGTTGGTGCTGAGGCTTCTGGGGAGGCAACAGCATGCTTGTGATATTCCAGGGTTTACCTCAAGGGCTTAATAGTTTTACCCCTTCTGTGGCCAGGCAAGCAATTTAGAGAGGATGAGAGGAGTTGCTATCCTGGTTGCAAGGTAGCTAAAAGTTGGGTTCTACAGGCTGGTCCCTATGTGTATATATACTACCTCAGACTGTTTGGTGATCTTTGGGTGAGTCGCATAGAGGACGTGCTCATGAGAACAAAGATGCGTCGAGTCAGAGATAGGGAGAGTACAGCCTGTGTACCAACTATAGGTCCATTGAAAAGGGGAGACGCGTCAAGGACACATAAAATGAAATGGAGTCCAAAAGGGGAAAGTGACTCGTCGCGGGAGAAATAGAAGAGATAGGCAAGTCACGGCAATTGCAGAAGGCTGATCGAGGGAAGGGGAGGCCATATAAGGAATGGTGTATAGTAAGCGTCTGAAAGGGGATGCATAAGGTCACATAAGTGTCGTGAGATGCATCGCATATACAACCACAAAAAGGGGAAAGTCCGAAAGAGGAAAAACAGTATGATTAGCATATCACAAGGAAGGCATACAAGTACACCTGTCCAAGCTTGTGTTGGAAGTTAGACAATAATCATGCTGTTTGATCACAGACACTGAAAATGTATCAAAAGCTGATGTAGAAGTCAAGACTCACCAGGGGCCTGTTGTTGTGGACCATACAAGCAACCAGCCATGGAGTGGGCAAACAGCTAGCCACACATTGAGAAGGGACAGTGCAATGTACCTGCTGGCAGATACACCTGCCAGAGAGGTGATGCATGAAGTGAATGACAAAGACCAATCACAGCAAGCATACATTCTTATATGTATTTTCAACTGTTTGATATGCTCTAAATGCTGCTACTAATTGAATCCACTTTATACTGGCTCAACCTCACTTGGAATGCTCTCAGTCAGGATGACCCACCAGACAATCATGTCCACCACTGGATCAAGACTGTCCCAGCTACTGGGGTGATGGCTTTCAGGTCCCAATCCAAAAGAACATGTCCTTCCATTCCCTCCTTGACAACCAATGCTACCATTGCCAGCTCAGCATCATCGAAAGGCCTTGCACACAACAGGACTTTCCAGGGTGATCAGGTATGTGTAGTGTCATTTGGTAGGATCAATTGCAGACAGATGCCTGTGCCAGCCCACTACATGGATGAAGTGGATCAGCTTTCTTTCCATGTCAAAGCTGTAGGTCATGAAGAATCAAAGGTATGTCTCTTGATCAAGCAATTTGACTGTCTCACTATTGCTTGTAGATCATTGCACTGTTAACAATGTAGATAGCAACAAAGTATTTGATCAGCCTATCTATGAGGAGGTATTGGCTGGCTCAAAGCACAAGCATTCAGATCATGATGATGTTGATTATGTCACTTCATCTGAGATTGAAGACTTCAATGATGGCGATGTTGAGGTTGACAATTCCAATGTGAACTTTGGTGTACAGCCTGCAAAGGAATCATGTGTCACTAGGACAGTACATTCTTTGGTCTATTTGGAACCATACATTGATTCCTTGGGAATCACAGGTCAATAATGGCATAAAGTAGCTCAAGGTCAGGAAGAATGCAGGTCAAGAATCAGAGGAGAAGAACACCACAGTGGGTCAAGTTTTTTTGACTGGGACCAATGGCATGGGCAAACATCATCACAAAAAACAGAGACCTACCTTCTGAGCTCATGGAGAAGTTATGGGTGAGACAGATCAAGCCTGCTCTCCTTCTGTGGGACAGAAGTTTAGCTGACCCTTGGAATATTTCAGATGACAATCTTGTGAGGGTACTCCAAATGATTATCCTTACAATTCTCCCAAGTTTCAAGGACAAGCAGAATGATATTTGGCCTGGGATGGCAATCTTTACTATTGTATTATTACTACTTTTTACCTTATCAGTTTCCTTATTTTATTGAATAGGCCAATCAACATCTCTGTACATGGTGCAACAACTTCACATCCATGGGAATCAATATTATTGCTCACTACCTCATTTCAAATCCAGAAATTGGTGTCCCATCCTCTGCTGATGTTAAGAAGATGTGCTCGGCACTGCTCAAAGACCTCATGTTTATATATTTAGACCAAGATACAAGAAAGTCAATGAATGGTTTCTGGTCTCATTTCATATTATTCCTCCTTGCCTATGCCCATCTGCATCCCTGTGCTGGGTGCCCAATATCCCCCAACTGAAGACCAAAGGTTTAAAAAAATGGGGTATCAAAGGTGTGACACCCATCATCTGTTCAGCAGTATGTATCACATTTTAGCTGCTAGAGAGCTAGATAATTTAGTTTCTCTAGCTAGAGTGAACTATCCATATGTTCCAAATGGGCAAGCTGCAGCACAATGAGCACATATGGGAGGGTGGTTGTCAAGCTGCCAATCAAGTTGAACCCAGTGTCTGGGAAGGAATCAACCACTATGCTGAAGTTCTCAGAGGATAAGTGGGGCTCTTCTACCAGGCAATATTTTGCATCAATCAGTAAGTGCTAGTGTTTTAAAGTCCAGTCTGGTCCAGTTTTTTCAGCAAATTTGGTGCAACCAGACCAAGACTGGTTTTCCAAATTTAGAAATCAGGGGCAACCAGACCAAGACTGCATTGGACTGGTTCACAACCAGTCTTTTTGAAGACTGGTCCATAAGTCAATATAATATTAGATAAATATGAATAAAATACAAAATTGCACAAATGCACCTAGAGTGCATATGTGCAGATTGAGGTATTTGAACAAAAGTCAATATAATATTAGATAAATATGAAAAACATACAAAATCTTGCAAATGCACCCAGAGTGCATATGTGCAGATTGAGGTATCTGAACATTACTGTATATAATATTTATGAGATAAATATCAAAAAATGCAAAATCTTGCAAGTGCACCCAGTGCACATATGTGCAAAATTGAGCAATCTGAGATATTGCAATATGTAGATACAATATTTGTTAGATAAACATGTACAATTTACAGCAGATCAGGCTACCCAACCAGTCCACACAAAACTGGTTGCAACTGGTTTAGGACCAGTTTTTAGGAATCCCCTCAGGGCTTGCAACTGGACCATCACCCAACAGTGGGAGGTGCAGACTGCAACCAAAGGTCCAGTGGATATGCCAGAGCTGTACTCATAGTCCAATGCCCAATGCTGAATAAGATGAACAGTAGACTCTGTTTACTAAGCCCTGCTGGTGGCCCCTTGTCTCCTCAACTCCGAGACCCCTGGCACTCCTACCTCCCCCAACTGACTCCTCACTCCAACTCTCCCTGTTACATCTGCCCCCAACAATGAATGCGAGACTCCAGGCTTGCTTCCTTGCTTCACTGATCCTGGACCTCCCCATCACTCCACCTCGCACTCTCTATCCCCCACTTGTCCTCCTTTTCCTCTGACTCCTCAGCCCCCTCCTCTATTGCCTGATACCACTCTGCCAGCGCTGTGCCATCCCTAGGTATGAACAACCTAAGTCATCGCACGTGTACCATCCCATTGATGGGGAATCCCTCCAGCGTTGTAAGCTTGTACAAGTTGCCTGCTTGGCCCACAATGCGTCTGGGCACTGACCATTTCGGCAGTAGCTTTCTTGAACTTGCGAGTGTCATTTCTTGTGCTCCATCATGCACCTGCACCAATTGTCCCACCTTGAACACTACTTCCCCTGTGGATGAATGCATCACCCACTTGTCAAATGCAGCTTTTCATCTCACCACATGCACCATTGCTTGTGCTGCCCCGTCTAGCCATTGCTGGTCCATGTACACCAGCTGCACATCCACCTCTTTCCTCCCTAACTCTGTCATCGCCTCTTCCACTGGTGTATGCATCGTGTTGACCACTAAGCCCAGTGATAGTTCCTTCAGTGAGAGTTGGAAGGCTGGGATTATGCGCTCATTGATTTGCCTTATTGCTTCGTCGAAATGGTCTGGCCAGTTCTTCATCATGTTGCCACCGTTGCTCCCCTCCTCTTCATTCTCTCCTAACTCCAGACTGCCCAACCATCACAACCATCCCAGCAGCTTTCCATTTGCATTTTCCACCAGGCCATTGATCCATGGTGCATACACTGCTACCACCTGGTGTGTGGTTCCATGCACTTCGCACCATGCTCTTACTTCTCTGTTCTTGAAGTGCAAACCTCTGTCCATCATAAAGGTCTCTGGCACTCAAAACATGTTTGCTACTTCCCTTAGGCCATTGATTGTTGTCTTCGCTGTACCGTGTACCTTGAGTTTGAATCCCCATATGTACTTTGAATATGTGTCAAGCATTAGTAGCATGCTATGATACCCTCCCTTTCCTTTTGGTAATGAAAGGTAGTCTGCCACTATAAGTTCGAATGGATGACGTCTCATAATTGGGTACAATAGCATGTGCAAGTGTGTTGACCCAAAGTTTTTGCATTGCGCACACTGCAGCAGTGCCTGCCATATCGACTGGTCTAGCCGCAGGCTGTAAATCCTGTCCATCAGCTTCAATTTCACCAGGTCCCTACCCCAATGACTGTTCATTCTGTGCTCCTCTTCTGCCATTGTTCTTGCTTTGCTTTGTGTGATGCACTCCACTCTCAACTTTGCCCAAACTGACTTTGTCAAATAACCCTCCATAGGCACCCGTCCTCTATGTGGTACCCTTCCACTCGATGTTGAGCCCTATGGTGGTCTCTTTCATTCATCATTGTCTTGAGGTTGTAGATAGCTTCTATGACTTCTAGAAACAGAGGTTCGTCAATGAAACGTTGTCTTAAATTTGTGAAGTATGGGTCTGCTTCAACTGTGAACAAGTCATTTGTGATTCCCCTGGATGACTCACTGCAAGCATTTCACAATTTTTCATCCCAAAATATGCTGAAAACATTGAAAAAAGAGATACTCTTTTATTTAAGCTGTTTTCAAAGAAAATAGGTGAATATAATGTAATGTTTTCTTTGTCTTTTCTGCCAAAAAACATGAATTAATGGTAATGCCCATTAGGTTCTTCACTAATGGGTATTAGGATCAATCAATGTTTTTTAGTAAATCATGCAAAGAAAACAAAGTGTTATTATTGCCTTTTCTCTTTGAAAACATGTGTCAAAAAAGAGTATCTCTTTCTTCAATTTTTTCAGCATGTTTTCTCAAGAAAAATTGTGAAATGCTTGCAGTGTGTCCCCCATGCTCAGCGCTGTAAAGATTGTTTAGAAAGGAGTGTGGGAGGAGACTAAAAGAGGCTCCTGTTGGATGGGGGGTCCTAGTTCGACCCAGGAGGCTAGAGATGCCTGGTAGAGGTCAAAGAGTGTGGTGAAAAGACTGAAAATGCGCCCTAAAAGTCCAAAAGAGTGCTGAGATTCATCTAACGAGTGTCTGATAGTGGGGAAATATTCTCCCGAGGGTTCTACATCTTTATTTCCGGCTTCTCATTTCTGGTAATGTTGCTGTCATTTTTTTTAAGTAAGTACAATGTACTGTAAGTAGTTGTTGGCTTACATAAGCCAACAACGCGTCCAAACACTAAGTAAAAAGACAAGGAAATAAGAACAGAATATATCTGTAAGTAAAAACAGTGAAATAAAATAAAATACCTAGTAGGGAGACTTCCCTCCCTACAGTGCCAGTCTCATCACCTTCACTGCCCACAGGACCTGGCTGTAGTCTCCCCCTTCTTTGCGCTCTATCCATACTCCAACCTCTTCCTCTTTCAGTGCCAGAGCCCTAATGCATTCATGTTGCTGTGCCTTCGTCCACCTTGGTCTCTTAGGTGGTGGCCACCTCTTTAGGAATGCCATTTTGAGTGCTGCCAGATTCACCTTGTCGCTGAGTGGCAGATCTGTGAACCACTGATCTGTGTAGCTTCCCACTGCCACCTGGAGGCCAAACCGGTCCACCTTCATCTCCTCTGACCACGTTGCCGGTAGGGATAGTTGAAACTCTGTGAACCAATCCACTGGCTCTTCCTTGCCAGAGTAGTCTCCTCTGAACAGTGGAACGATCTTTGCTGTTTCATTGATGTTTATGATCTGGTATGGCATCATTTTCCCTGGGATTGCTTGAGTTGGCAAGTTGGTTGACTCTGATGCTTGGGGTCCACGCATTGGTGTTTCTGCTTGTTTGGCTTTCCACTCTCTCTGTGCTATTGGGTCTCCGAACTGTGGGGGAAAGACTGCTGGTCGCAAATGGTACTGTTGCATGTTTTGTTTTGCATTCGAGCTTCTCTGTTTCCCTTTGCCTTCTAGCCATGTTGCTGCATCACCTGTCAGTCTGCGTGGGGTAAATAGGTTGAGCTCTTCTGTCTCCTCGTCCGGTGACAACGAGATGCTGCTTTCCATGGTGCCTGTTCCACTTCCCATTGCCTCTTCAGTTCTTCGTCTGCTGAGGCCACGAATTTTTGCCACTTCCTGTAGTGTACTTGACTGTGGTCTATTTCTTTCTCCTGGGGTTCGTACTCCCCTCTCATCACCAGATGGATATGCCAGAGCTGTACTCGTAGTCCAATGCCCAATGCCAAATAAGATGAACAGTAGACTCTGTTTACTAAGCCCCACCGCTGGCCCCTTGTCTCCTCAACTCCGAGACCCCTGGCACCCCTTGTGCCCTGGCACTCCTACCTCCCCCAACTGACTCCTCACTCTGACTCTCCCTGTTACACCAGTTGCAACCAATGTTGGTCTGGTCCAGTTTCCAGTCTTTTGATCAGTCTGCAACTGGACTTTAAAAAACTAGTAAGCACAGTAATGCTGCTTTATGTGACATTGTTTCAGGAGCAACTGCCTTCACTTCCCTCACCTTGGAGTCCCTTTCAGAGGATGGGAGCAATGAGGACTCAGCAGGTGAAGTTGATGAAGCCATTGATGCACTGTGTGCCAATCTCCACTGCAAGCATTTCACAATTTTTCTTCAGAAAACATGCTGAAAAAAGTGAAGAAAGTGATACTCTTTTTTTACAGGTGTTTTCAAAGAGAAAAGGAAAAAATAATATTTTCTTTTCTTTGCATGACTTGCCACAAAACACTGATTGATTGTAATGCCCATTAGTGTAGAAGCCAATCAGCAATACCATCAATTCATGTTTTTGCAAAGAAAAGACAAAGAAAACAAAATATTATATTTGCATTTTTTCTGTGAACACAGCCCAAATAAAACAGTATGTCTTCTTTCAATTTTTTTCAACATATTTTGGCATGAAAAATTGTGAAATGCTTGCAGTGCTCTGTAAGTCATCATATTGTTTATCCACATGTCATTGACAAGCAGTTGATAGGATTCTACTATTTGGACATGCACTACTTGTTACTGACTTTTGCACTCAACATCATCATCTCTTCAATATATTTTCTTGCATTCTCATCTCCTCCCTTCCCTGAGTCACTTGTTAGTAACACTATGATCCTTCATTAATCATATCCATTTATTGTGTCATCACATTCATGCCTTCACTTTGGATCATCACAGCATTACACTCATTTTAATTGTTTTGTGCTGCATGTTGTTGCAAATGCAATGGATTTTGTTCACTACTGCAGGCCAATTAAGGGGCTAATAGGATTGTTGGAATAGTGAAATAAGTTGCAGTGCAAAACAAGTCAGAATAGCATAAATAGTCAGAAAAAGTACAACAAAGGGTACAAAAGGAAATACAAAAAGTAGAGGGTCCTTCTTTATTTACTATTCTGACTTTTTCAAAAATAGTATGAAAAGTATGGAAAAAGTATGAAAAAAGTAAACTATTAAATTCCTGATGTAAAGTTGTCAGATAATTACTTCCTCAGTAATACCAACTACTATATTGATATGTACCTGTCAGATAATTACTCTGCAGGTAGTTAGTAAATGTAAGGGCTAAATAAAAGGTGACTTACTGCTCAGTAATACCAAACTACTGAGGAGGGAGAAATTTTATCCTACTCTTAGTATGTACTCTATGCATTTCTACCATTAGCTAGAGAGGTGGATGGTAGGTGTCAACGGCAGGGAGATGTGTCTGTGTGTAGAGCCAAAAGTCTGGGGGGATTGGGTGAAAACTGGTAGGTTTTCCAGCCCAAAGCCAGGCCCAAGGGATCGAGCTGAGCTGTGAAACCCAAGGTGTAGGAGTCAGTGATGTGTCTGGCAAAGCTCGAGGCCCAGGCTGAAGGAGCTCTACTCACCAGTCAATGTACTGGGGGGAGGATGTAGCATTTGAGGGAGTTTAGGATCTCTGGCTCAGATTGTAGGAATTGGGTGAGGACCAGGGCATGGTGGCATAAGTATCAGGTGAATGACTCCCCTGACCACTGTCCCATGGTCTTTACTACTTCAAAGGGCACATTGTTCAGGAGATAGAACAGAGTTCCTCCAATTCAGAGGCTGTGGCCTTTGAGGTTTGGGGTCTCAGGGTGTAGCCTTGCAATGGTGGCTATCTTTTTCATGACTTTGGTTTTGGATAGCAGCCTCAGCCCTCAGGTGGGGTGTCTCCAGGCAAAGAGGTGTGTGGACTCATCAGGAAAAACCAACAGTGCAATATTTGTTATAGACTGGAATAGTGCATCACTATTTGATATATATTGAACTATAGCACTATTTTAACTATAGATCATGATGTCATAATGAAAGTTGTAGGGCTGGGTCACAGGATCATGGGAATATGCTTACCTCATTGATATGCCCAAAAATGGGTGAGAAAATGGAAAAATACAAAAATAAATTGATGTCTCAAAAATTTTTTCAAAGATGTCATAATGAAAGTTGTAGTACCTGACAAGAGGACCATGGAGGTATGCTTATGTCATCTATCTGTGCAAAAATGGTAGAGATATAGACAAAATACAATTAGTGTTGTGTGGTCTCCATTTTTATTGCCAAACACTGCAAGCATTTCATAATTTTTTCATGCCAAAATATGTTGAAAAAATCAAAAGAAGAGATACTCTTTTATTTGGGCTGTGTGCACAGAAAAAATGCAAATATAATATTTTGTTTTCTTTGCCTTTTCTTTGCAAAAACATGAATTGATGTTAGTGCTGATTAGCTTCAACACTAATGGGTATTACCATCTATCAATGTTTTGTGGCAAGTCATGCAAAGAAAAGAAAATATTATTTTTTCCTTTTCTCTTTGAAAACACCTGTCAAAAAAGAGTATCACTTTCTTCAATTTTTCAACAGGTTTTCTGAAGAAAAATGTGAAATGCTTGCAGTGAAACATGTAGTGTGCACTTTTTTGATTTGTCTGGTTGTGTTTGATTAGATAAGTGTCTTGTAGTGTCCTGACAGCACAATATTTGTCATATACTGAAATAGTGTGCAATTATTGCATATGTGGTGAAGTATAGCAACATTATAACTATATGTTGCCAGTTGCTCTAAATGTTTTCCCATGTGCAATGAATAGTTACAGATCATAAGATTTCTTTTATTTCATTGTTTTTATTAGGAAAGTGTAGTGTAATGTTTGCATTTTTGACTACCAAATAGTCTGCACTTTTATTACCAAAAAAGTGTAGTGTATTAAGTGTAGTGTTGTGTAGATTAGTATATAGTAACTAGGAAATGTGTGGGAAATGATTGGTAAGCTAAGACTCGCACTCAGGCTTGAAGTGTTGCAGTGGCCACTGGTCATGTGACTGTGAGAAGTTGAAATTTTCACCCATGCTCACACACACACTCAACTGCATCTCCTTTGCCCACCTCCCACCTCTCCCCACTGCTGTCCCTCCACCAGATGAGGCTCTGTTCCAACAACAAGGTAAGATCCCTGATGAGTCATCCTTCTCCCACTGACACTTCCCACCTAGAGCCAGCAACAGCCCACCCAGAACAGCAACATCTGCAATGACTGGTGGGTAAGCCTGCCCCTTCCTGGCCCTCCCTCTCTCATCCCTCCTCCCATCTAGCTCCTGTAGCACCAACCACCACCACCCCAACCCTCCTTCAAGGTAATTCCCCCCCTCCCCTTCTCCAGTCCAGATGCTGATGCCCATTCCCCCTCCCCCATCCATCCCCCCTCTTACCATCCATCTCATACATTGATTTATTACCAAGTAGAATTATGTGTATGTATTGTAGATATTATGCTAAATGAATTTGTTGTCTCCTTCATAAAAAGTGTGAACTAAAAGAAGCAAAAATGGCAAAAATGGCAAAGTATAGCAAGCTTGGGATGACAACATTGTCACTCTATTTGGCTATTATCCTCCTTTTTCACTATATGTGTCTATATGTGTCTATATGTCACTATATTTAAGGGGGGATGGTTGAGGTGCCATAGATCCCATAGTTGTCCCTATTGCATCTTTAGCAATAAATAGTGATAAAGAGTGAAAAATGGCACTGTCAGTTTTTCCTGATGGAGTCAGCTGCCAGGTTGAGGCAACAGGTGGTTTTCAAGCACATGGTGGGGGTCCAGGTTGGGGTCTGGCTGAGGAGTACATTGAACTGTTTTGCCATTGGGTGAGCACTTGGTGGACAGGAGGTGGAAGACCATGACTGGCAAGCCTTTGTGGTTGTGTGACAGCATGTAGTTGGCTCTGGTGATGTGCCACTTGGGGTCAAAAGCCTTGATCAATGGGACCATGAATTCCCCAAGTCTTGCTAAGTGGAAGAATGAGACTGATACATGTGAGGATCACTGCATCACATGGGTCATCTTTGGCCAGCACATTGTGCAGGAAAGATAGGATGTTGGTGGTGAATGGGGCTCTGCACTGTCATTTGGAGGAGTTGGGGGTGAGCCTTGTGGCACCTTCTAGCATGGCTCTGTATTCAGCCTTGTTTATTGTCCAGGGGTGGCTGTGGACCATGTGCCATGTGCAAATGCCTGCAGTATAGTTAGCTATGGTGGATCCCAAGTGTGCTCTGGCACAGCTCACTAGGAATGCTACTAGGAGTTTGGGGGAGACAGGGCATCTGTGCTCATCTGGGATGTTGTTCAAGTTGCAGTACACATGGAAAATTAGGAGACCTGTGCCATATAGTTTCTTTGGTGGAATTGGTCCAGGCAGTGCCTATGATGTCTGTGATCCATTGTATTGTCTCCACTGGTAGGGGGGTTGTGGATGAGGCTCAAGCATGGGTGAGGGAGGGGCACCATAACCACAGCCTCTCTTTGGCAAGGCAGTGAGGTCTGAGCAGGGAGGGTTCTGGGGTCAGGTGTGGGTGATAGGGTCTCAGGGTGGGGGAATGTTCTCCTTGTTGGAGCTCCAGTGGTGATGAGAATTTGAGGCTCAGGTTTTCAGGCATCTTCTGTGATGGTGTTCTCAATGAGGGCATCAATGGTCTCTTGGTGGGCATGGAGGTTGCATTCAGCTTTGTGCTGTCTGGCAATGTGGTCGATGGCTTGTGCAGGTAGGTGGGTGTAGTAGCCATCTTGTCTGGCTCTAAACTCAACTGGGGAAATGGGTGTGTTGAAGTCAATGATGTGCAGTGCAAGGTGGAGAGGGATGGGAAGAGGGGGGAGTAGATGGGAGAGTTCCCCATAGATACCTCTGGAAGGGCAGTCAGCTGGGTTGTCTTTGCTGGCAATGTAGACTGTCTGGACACTAAGAATGTTAGAGGAAGTGTTGGTTGTGATTTCATGGATGTGCTTGGAAACTTCATTGACCTCACAGTTTCTGTGTCTGCTGGCCCACCAGCCTTCAATGATGCCATTGTTGTCTCCATGGACTTGGACATGGGCTGGGGATGTGAGTAAACAGCCAATGATGTGGATAAGGAACTCAAAGCCAATGGCCTCAGCCCACCCAATATCTCTTTTGGTGCTCATGTCTTTCCAGCCTGGGATGAGTCACCAGGCTCTCCAGTGGTCTTGGATGATGACCCCAATGCTGAAGCCAGAGCTAGCATTGGAATATGCCTGCAAGTTGATGTAGGATGGGTGTGGTGTTAGCAGGCAGGTCACCTTGCCATCTTGAAGTGCAGTTCTCCACCAGTCTAAGTCTGTTTGGCACTGTTTGTCTGTCTGTGTGGCATGAAGGGCTTATCCATGCAGATTGCTAGCATATGTTCAAGGCTGGTTAGGTATGCTCAACTTTGTGGAAGTAAGGCAGAGGCATGTAGGAGTTTACCATAGAGTTCTTGCACATCTTTGAGGTGTGTGTTTGTCTCTTCCTCCATGAGTGTACCACACTAAGGTATTTTTCTGTCTTTGCTGTGCTTAGTGATACTGATTTGTCTCTGAGGTCCCAGAGGAAACCTATGTAAATTGTCAAGTGATGGAAGGGCTGGTCTTTGTCTGCTTCCCATGGGATGCCCAGTCTGTCAGAGATGTCATTGATGTCTTGCATGTTGTAAGTGAACTCAGCATCATGGTTTGATCTAGGTGAGTTGGCAGAGTGGTTGGCTATAGGGAAGGAGCAGTCTTCATTGTATTCTTCAATGGGGCCATTGTCATGCATGGTTCCTTTGAACCAGAGTCTTCTGCCAGATTGCTGTGTGCCATGGGGGGTGATCTGGGTATTCCAACATTCCCTGTCTTCATTGTACTTTGTGAGGTACTGTCTGCAGATCCTGAAAAAGATGTGGTTGTCAACCCACTTGTCAAGGGGGCCTATGCCTTTTCTCCTGAATATCTCAACTGCTGCATCAGCAAGGTGGCCATAAATTCCTGCTGAAGGGGAAGCTCTGAAGGCTAGAAAGGTGTTGATGCAAGCAAGTAATTCAGAAATGCATACTACTGCTGCAGGCCATTGGGAGGGGTGGAGCAGGATGGTTCTGTAGGCTTCTGCTACATCTTGGGTGGCTACTTCCAATCCCAGGGGGAGATGGGAGGCTAGCAGGAAGATTATGGAGAATTTTCCCCACATGCAGGGAAAGTTATCTGCACATATGAAAGAATTGATGGCAGGGTTGATGTGGGGGAGTTGCAGCAATGGGGGGTTGGAGAAATTTTGGATTAGCCTAAAGTTGCCCAGTTTTCCTGGTTTGGGAATTAGTGATAGCAGGGAGGACTGGAAGTGTCCTATCATGGACCGGATTGTTCCAATGTCAAAAGGTCCCAGGAACCTACCCTTATTAATCTCTTTATTAACAATTTCCTTAAGCCTATTGACATATGTGTCAACGGAGGTTTTATTAGGGGGAATTGAGTATGTGAGATTGGGGGGAATCTATTATGAAACCAGAACATAGGCTCTTGGGAATGGATGCAAAGCAGTGGAGAAGGTTGGCCATCTGGAGTGCTCACTCCCAGGCTTCTACTTTATATGGGGTGAGGGGTCATTGGCACCTGAGCTTGAGGGCAGTTGCTGGCCCCATGCATAGTGAGCCCACAGCCTGAGCAGAGATGTTTTGCATTGTGCTTGTCCATGCATCCTTCCTTGCATTGCCACTTGGGGCAGAGGCAGGTGCTGCCTTTGGAGTATAGGACTCTGTGTACATGCTCTGAGAAAGTCTTGAATTTCCCATTCCAGGTTTTGCATGCCTTGCACTCGATGACTGGTATGGTGTGGCACTCTCAGCTGAGGCAGACAGCACAGACTGGGAGTGTGCTGGGTTTGGCAGGGGACTGGGGCACACGAAAGGGTTTGTTCCTTCTGGTTGAGTCAGATGAGAGGGGAGGGGGGGGTGTGGGGGTGTTTGGTTGTGACATGCAATTTGGGGGGGGCTTGGGAGCTGTAGCTGTGGTGGTATTTGCTGGTTAGCTGTTCATTGGGAAGTGGGGGGGTTTAGAGAGGGGGGGATGCAATGTTCAGGGGTTAGTGTGGGGTGTATGAGGGTGTCCTGAAGAGCAATCAGGGCCATGGAGCACATGTCCCATGTCCCCAACATGCATTGGGGGGAGCATATGTAGTGTGTGTAGCATAGAGGGGGGGTAGGGAAGGAGGGCTGTGGTCAGACATGTGCCCAGGGTCATGGGTGGAGTGGTGTTTGTGTGGCACAGGAGAGAGGGAGGGGGGGTAAGGGCAGGGGAGGAGTGATTGGGGTGATGTGGTGAGAAGGTGGTTTCAAGGAGATGGTGAGGGTGACTGACCTTCTTTAATGATTCCAACTGGGCCACTTGTGCTGCATGTACAAGTTCATCTCATATCTGAGAAAGGAGGGTGGGGTTGATGAGAGCAATGTTGAAGGAGTGGGGGGTGGTGAGGGTATCATGCCACTTGCATTGCACATGGGCTTGGTATGTTAGCAGGGCATGCTTGCTGATTTCACAGTGTCCATGTCTCCAAGGGTGACCTTCCAGTGCAAGCCAAAACTTGATGTGGCTGTTGATCCAGTCTTCTGGCCACTTGTTTTCTCTCATGGCAGTGGCTAGCCAGTGTGCCACCTCTGTGAATTCCTCCCAGGAGAGGTCTTCATCTGCAGTGACTGTTCCTTTGGCCTGCACTGCAGCTAGAGGGATGAATGAGTGGAGGCCATCTCCCATTTGCAGGAGGGCTAGAGCATCATCATTGGCAGAGCATGTGGAAATCTTGGCATTGTGGAGGCCTTTATTGGTGAAATAGTAGAGTTTGACAAAGTCACCTTTGCAAAGTTTGCAGACTGCAATGGGAGATGGGATGATGATGGGGTTGGATGAGATGACTGCATCCTGGGGGATGGGTGCATGCTTGTGTCAGTATTTCTTTCTCTCTTCTTGGAGCACTGCTTCTTGCTCTCTCTCCTTCTCTTGCTGTAGCCTCTCTCATTCTTCTTCTTCATGTCTCTTGCATTTGGCAGCTGCCAGTTGTTGTTGCTGTATCTGATGATCCCATTCTTGCTTCTCCAGGTCATTGTTGAGGGTCCAGATTAGTGGTAGTTGGTCAGTGGCAGTGTCATGGTCACTGCCATTGGCAATGATCTGTTCTCTGGCATGGTGGAATCTCTTGGAAGTAAAGTCCAGAGGAGTTGCTAGGTGCAGATTGCTGGTCAGCATACAGAATGCAAAGAAAGACGAGAAACAAGTGAGCAGCTCAGCTGAGCTTTGAGGCACTGGGGAGCAGTTTGAGGAAGAGAGCAGTGAGGCTAATTTATTCTCATGCAAAGACTATATTCTCTGTATGCTATGTTCCTACTGAGAATACCCAACATTTTTGCTTATGTAAGCAACAAACCTTCGCACCAAACTTCTACTAAGAGGGCAGTTTAATATTCCAACAAAAGTTAGGATGGGTAGGAGCCTGGCTTTCTCCATATGCTCCCACATCATGGAGACTATTCAAAATCCACAGAGACCTCAATTACCTCACAGAGTTGATTGAACTCAGCAAACAACCTTTACAAATTACAGCTCATGCTAGAGGGGCATCCTGAATGTACATACTGTTGCTACATATCGCCAGCTCTATCAATCAGGATCAGTACATCGGCTGCCTATTATCGATATTGAGATCGTGCTTAAGACTCAAAGGTCCAAGGAATACGACTTCAGCAAGCACACCTAGTAAGGCGTTACTGGAGCAACGCGTTTGATAATGTATGCGAGCAAGATAACGGTAATTGTGAGTACCAGCCACAGTACAGAACCAAGCCAAGTGCCAGCGGGTGGTTGCAAGAGCTTTGAAAGCGCAATGAGATGTGCTTCACAGATCGCAGAAAACCAAAATTCGTGATCGGAGTTGTGCAAATCAGTCAAGTTGTGTGCGATTTCATGAGCAAGAGCGAGGAACCTTGAGTAATGACGTTGGTTAGCCAATGAACCAGGTTGACAGCAAGCGAAATACACGGACCACGACATTTCAGCATTCCGCCGGTTCCCGCTTTTGACCTGTTCATTATCTAAAGCCTTGTCTTAGCGACGGCTCAGCTGAATGATGGTAATTAAAATCCACTCACGCCAAGTCTCGAAATATCGCAAATTGAGGTAGATAGTTCCTCGGCAATTGAATGCAATGCATCCTCCCGAAACATCATAGAAAACACGTAGGTTTGTTGTGGAGATACCATATATCTTGGAAAGAGCGGTAATGATGTCTACGAAGCGAGCAAGTGGGCCGTGCATGCGTTCCATAAATGTGTTAGCGTTGGACATGCCTGTGCCAGTGCGTGGCTCCGTGTGAGTAGACGAGCATTTCGTTCGGGCTACGTAAACCGGAGTTCACCTTCATCTACACACACTACGACATTTTTCATTTTGCCTAGTTCTCTCGTGAACAACAGTCGGAAACGGCCATGGCATACCAAACTCACCAATGGGAAGTAAACGGCCAACATCCGCAGACACCCTGCAGAAGTCGCTGCTCAAGAACTGGTTCACTCCCACATGGATGGCTGGATTTTCTCCTCCAGAGCTACACGCCTTGATGGCTTTATCGACATTATTCCCTAGGAACAGTCAAGGTATTTTGTCTCATCGTAGGGGCTGAAGAGGCTCACGGATATAAGTCAGCGGGATCACGCCACCTGAAGGTCTAGATATGTGATGAGACATGGGGTGACACTTTGACCGCCAAGCCTACCGAGAGAGAGAGGCGCAATGCCTAACTGTGTCCAAGGGCTCGTCACCAACAACGTTGGATGTCCCGTAAACCTTGAGTGAAGCGCTGTCGGCAGAGTGAGAGAGGGGTGGGAACTGCGGGGTGGCTTCAAAAGTTCCGGGCAGCCTCTTACAGCTCAACTGGGGATCAGGTTGAGAATCCAGGGTAGATTGCTGTGGAGAATTAGTGGTTGAAGCGGAGCCTGTCGAGCGCTCTTTCTTCGCCTCGTTCTCCGCCCCATGCCTATGTCTGCGTTGCTGGGAGGTTTGATCGCCTGTATTGTAACTGTTGGTTATTAACCGTTGCGATGAACCAGACCAATCAAGAAAGCCTTTTCGTTCCAAGTGTGCCAAGTCCCCGGAAAGGATCGTCTCAAGGTGTCTCGCGGCATCCATATTGACGGATCCAAATAGCAGCCGACAGAGGGATGTAGCAACACTTTCGCGCCATCAGACACCAACAAAGATGACAAAGGATATTCCGACAACCCACTCATACATGTCGCGCTTGGCCATTTTGGAAATCCATAGCTCTACACAGCCACCTTCGTGCCTCGCGATCGCCCATACGTCTCTTGTTCTCTTCACGTTCCCAGTCACAAGGGCTTTGGAAACAACAATCTTCTTACATGCCTTGACTTTAAAGTGATCCGGGCTAGAAGGAACTGTGATTATAGGCTCGGCATCACTGTAATTCTGAATGAACAAGGGGAGTCGCGCAAGGATCAATGATTGAACTTTGAGGGAGGTCTCGGTAGCTGGCACTTCACGGAGATCATTCCATCTCTCTTTAACTAACTTACTCAGGAGACTGCAACCGAGTGTTCCGTAGAAACCTATTGGTAGAAAGTGAGTGAATAGTTACCAAAGACTCATCAACACGCACTTTCGAGTACCTTATCTCGGGGAGCAATGAACAGACAATCACTGAATAGATGGTAGTGGTCGATATCATCGACAATAGTAATCCCTTGAGACGTTAGGAACCGATGCTCATAATCCCAACCAGCCTTCCCCTCCCTTTTCTTCCGACGGATTCCAAGCAGGGCAGGTTTGTGGCTCAGCTTGTGCAGAGTTTCGAGGGAAATGTCCTGACTGTGGGAAGCCAAATTTCGTAGCTCGCGCAAGAAACTAGTATCAAGCAGGTGGGCGATAACCGCAGTAGAGGCTTGTCGAACCTACCCTTCATAACCTCCCGCAAGCTCACAGAACCTCTCAGGGTTTTCAGCCAGTATCTCCGCAACGTCATCTACCGAAACTGTGTTCTTTGAACCACAAATACTGAGGAAATAGTTTGCATCGGGGCCGAAATCCACAAAAACAAATAGTTTTGCGTAAAGAGGTGACTTTGCACCTTGATCGAGGTAGCATTTGGTTGGAGGAAGCAACTTCAGAGCATTCGATGGACCCGTTGGAACTATCGGCAGCCCAGACAGTTTGGTCAAATCGGTATGTGAGAAACCTGGGATGGTGTCAATGCATGGAAAAGACGAGAAGGACTAAGGACACGCTTCTTATGTGGTCAACTAAAGCTTCAAACCAGTGGACGGCAGTTTCTTCATCAGGTGGCGGGGTCGTCTCCAGTAGGTCCAAAAGTTTTGACGACGAAGGATGCTGCGCTATACCTAGCTGGTGCAACAAGGGCGCGCTCAGGTATCGGTCTTGTACCACAGAAAAGCCTAGAGGTTTCCACTGAGTACCGGAGTATACCTAGATGGACGTGAGTAAGAACGCAAACACTAACGAGCCCCAAGTACTTCTCCCAGCCTCCTCAAGCAAGTACGACCCCTGCTCTCTGCAGGAATGAATTCCACGTCACGGAAGTTCTCTGGTTTGTAATGTGGGTACTGCGATTGAAGGTTATTGCACAGATACTCGAACGCAGTCCCTTGGACCTCGACATGTCTGGACGAACAGAGTTCCACGATCTTTCGCAGAGGCGGGAAATGATTCAAGCCGAGGTCGTACAACAGTTGAGCTGGACGAACTAATCAGGTGGAAAGGATGTATATATGTAGCACTCAGCTCACCTTCAGGCAATGTGTCCATCCACTCCAATCTCCTACTCCATTTGATGACCGGTAATCCGAGGCTCCGGAAGATTTCCACAGGGGGGTAGAGTTCGTTGACACGGTAAAGAGTGGTCTCTTCTTCGGCACAGAATATTTCCGACGATTTGAGAATATAATAGTCCTCGGAAGTCAATGAAGACTGCTCTCGGAGAAGATAATCGACCAGGTCGAACATAGTCCAATCTCCCCCCAACAGCATTCTTGAGCGCTCTTAGTATTTACATCAAGGCCCAAATATTGTGGAAACCTACTGATCCAAAAGATTTTGGACTGGAGGATTCTTGCGAACCCCAATGAACAAAAGGAATCTTTTCATATCTTCATCGACTTCAAATCCCAAGTCGCGGCTGACTATCGGCAGGCCAAGGCGATCGAACAGAGCGTTGTCTACGATAGGAAGATACGAGCATTCTGGACAATGCAAGGCTTTGGACGTAGGGATACACGGCTTATTGCTGAACACATCCCTTGACTCCCTTCGCATATCTTCAGAAAGTCGTGGCCACACGCGGCGAAGGGTAATGAGGACACAGCTAGCCCATTCAGTCGACCGAGTAAAGTCATATTGCTCATCGGCCGACATAACTTCAGGATGTGATATGTATTGTAACCATGAAGCAACGGTGAACTCTTTCCAGCCGAAGCTAATGAGCCCCTCGCGATTGAAATGCTTGCCGATGTCAAGGGGGATGAGAGACAGAGGAAGTGGTCCGTTGGGTGGGATATGGAGTCCAAGAGCCTCTGGATCGATGAAATAAGTTATCGACGATAGGCGTATTGTTCCACATGTTCCGCGGAGAGTAGCCGCGTCCAACAGGTCATCCGTGTTCGGGTTCCAATCGTCTCGCCTTGAGGTTATCGTTATCCACCAGCGAAGACATGCTACTAGTTCTTCGACATCCAGATTATGGCAGCGTAAGTCTCGTACAACGTCTGATGGTGTTATAGCGCCGATCTTGTGTTGATCTGGAAGTCTTGTGATAAAATGCTCGCAATATCCCGTCGCGTCTTCTGAGAGCATCGGTAAGGACTTGACAAATTTGGCGCACTCCATATCAAATGCTCTGACGTCGGGGGCTCTGCATACGCCAACAGATGAAAGAAATAATAATGGAAGAGTGGAGCATCCATAGAATGATTTCATTAATAATTTCGCGACTTGCGGCGAAGGCGTGGAATGATGAAACGTGAAGAATTTGAGAAGGTGTAGAAAGCGCTGATCCTGTAACTGTTTACCAGCCGCTGCTTCCTCCCATGCATTTTGGATCTTGGAGAGCTCCCATTCGTATACCGCCCGACATAGAAAACCTCCGACGTAAAGCAACTCCCTATTCCAGACTGAAAAACGAGGGTGGGTCAGTGACCCTTCATGACTGAGCAGGACACTCACTAGCAACATTTCTGTCACTGGAGTACCATATTATTAGCGGCTGCTAGAAGTCATCAGCGCACATATTTAGACTCACACCAAATCTATGGATTCACGCTCTACAGTGGGAATAAAGTAGGATGCCATGTGACCTCCAATGCCTGTCGTTTGTGCGGTGGCATGACCCTACTAAAGTCAACAGCAGAAAATAGGACGCCAGCGAAGACTCACAATGAAGAGCCGCGTGTGCGTGGCCCTAGTGTCCCATTAGATCATGGGTTTCGTTAGCGCAAGTGACTACTCACCCATCCAGGTCGGCACGGAGCCCTCGGAAAGGAGACGGGAACTCGCGAGGGTGCTTCTGTTCATCCACGTAACTCTGGTCATACTCATCTTTCCCGGTCTTATGAAATGAATGCGCACATGGTCAACAAGTGAAAGGTCTAGAAACTTACATAGATCAAACTGTACTTGAGGCGAGAAGGTGGATCCTTTTTTATACACCGTCTTAATTCCTTGGTCAACTTTTCACCGACAGTGACCTCCACGTCTGCTGTGAATACCGTAAGGTCCAATGTTGTCTTGTGCATAGAACCATATTGCGGGTGCATGATTTTAGCTTTAATCGTGATAGCTAACCAGGGGTGAGAATCAGCGCACAAAACGCGAGTACTGAAAAGACTTGCGATATTGCTGAACTGATTCCACGAACATGATCTTCTGGGAGCTCGACCGTTCTAGCTCTGTCGGGATACGAATGGCTTTGGTCTGTCCCACAGACTTATTAATCTGCCCAACAGGATGATTATCAAAAAATACGGTCACATCCTTCAGATGAACCATGAAAGTGATGGATGATGAAAGAAATTGCATAAATTCCGAAACTGGCGGCATTGGAGCATCCTCTCGTAGTGGCATCTTGAACGTCGTCCATAGATCTTTAGTCGTTGTTTGGGGTAGACCGCTAAATCGATAATACAACTAGGGGAAAGCTGACGAAGTAGCACTAGTGATCGACTGATATACATACCTGATTCTCGTCGTTCCATAAGAACTCCATTTCCTCGCCTGATACTATGTAAGACTGGAATCCTTTCGGGAAGATGTACTAGTATCCTACCCCCAGATGACACACATGGCCTTTCTGTAACAGAAAACAGGCTGTAAAAACCTAAGAGCGGTTGAAATTCAAGCATCGTTCCGTTTCGAGGGATACTTGACACCCACCGACACCAAAAGCGCCAACCTTCCGTGGGTCTGGATTTCCCAGGGCTGGATGACGAATCGAGCTGAGACCAAAGCCGCAGGAAACAGAAGTGGTGACAAACCAATCCTTGGTAGTCGATCCCAATCTTGCGGTGTGAACGGCTTCCCGTGGTTTCTGAAAGTCCATCGCGAAACCTTGGGCGAGTGTTAATGAAATATAACATCAAACACGGTTCTATTACATTGACTGTCTGTAATTCAGCTAGCATGGGTGGACCAGTTTTCATTGCAGCTTCAGGATTTAGACCAACGAACACAGCGGTCTCGAAGCGAATTTCTGCGGCGTCACATCCAGCATCGTCTGAGTTCTGAAGTAGTTCGCGGAATACTGACAAATC
The DNA here is from genome assembly GCA_024613145.1 of Pisolithus marmoratus. Taxonomy (NCBI): domain Eukaryota; kingdom Fungi; phylum Basidiomycota; class Agaricomycetes; order Boletales; family Pisolithaceae; genus Pisolithus; species Pisolithus marmoratus. Next base: position 114,695 of record JANFAE010000285.1, on the reverse strand, counting down.
ATCTATATGAGACAAGAATACCCAAGCATGTCGATATTCGCCCACCGGTGAACTCGCCAGAATAGCGGGCAAGAACTTTGTCGATCAATGCACGCATGTCGACGGTCACTGGGGCATACGCTTGTTGAGATTGCTGGCACTGCTAGGTTGATCACAATGAGGTACTAGCAAGCGCCGAGACCGACACACCATCGAGTCAAGATCAGCACTTCTTGCTGTTGACAGAATCCTCCGAGTGCGTTGTTGATAATCCAGGTAAGTCAGAGGGCGTGTCGAGGGTACTTACAACTGGTCCTAAATTATGTTGTGGTCACGGAGGGGATCTCCAACTCCTGGCAGGTAGTGGGAGAGGTTTGCGTCTGCCAGAAACGTGTATGCAGTTCCACCTGGGCAGGGATGTTGTCTGCTACTTAAATAGAAGTCCGTGTGACATACTTACTTGGATGATGCATGGTGACACAGTGGTGGTTTCAATATTTTCACACACTCTAAAGAGTATTGGAAAGTGAAAATGCAATGTTTTATTATGATTCAAATTAAAGGGCTCTCACAAGATTTTATTCTGAGAAGATTTAGAATTTTTACTACCTGTCTATACTGGGAGAAACACTAGATATTCATCCAAAGACAATTGAAAATTATATATTGTGTGAATGTCATAAGGTTATTGACAATAATACCTGCCCAATACTATCGTTGGACCGGTGTTGCAAGATCTTAGAAAGATTTCTGAATAGCTCACTGATTACCACGGATATAAACCAAAAGAATATACAGTCTTGTAGGAAAACGAATGTAGAACAAGCTCCAAAAGAGATAGAAGAGAGAAATCTTGAGTTGATGTTGCCAGAGCGATGCCGGTGTAAAAAGTGAAAAATGGGAGAGTGTTGCAAAATTTCTCACAGGCATACGGAGCGTTGTCACAGCGTGTCACACCTGCAAAATACAACTCCGACACCATCACTGCAGCGAGTACAGGCGAGCCCTCAAGGGTGCGATTCACAAAAACAAATATACTACGACGGACAACGCTGTTATGCAAAATGTGTAGGGAGATGAATATGTTACTGATAACTGTAGGAATATGATGCTGTAGAGTGGTATGGGTAGTGGGGTGGTACTGTACTTGAAGATGGGTACGTGATTTCCTCGGAATTAAAGGGGAGAGCTGATGGATAGTGCTGATATGTAGTTGGGTTAGATGTGTAAATCGGAGTAGCATTGTGGGATGGAAATTGTTGAGCCTTTGACCTGTAAATGCATGCATGACGTGCTGACATACATACAATTGGACTGGGTCTCACTGCAAGCATTTCACAATTTTTCATCCCAAAATATGCTGAAAAAATTGAAAAAAGAGATACTCTTTTATTTCAGCTGTTTTCAAAGAAAAAAGGTGAATATAATGTAATGTTTTCTTTGTCTTTTCTGCCAAAAAACATGAATTAATGGTAATGCCCATTAGGTTCTTCACTAATGGGTATTAGCATCAATCAATGTTTTTTAGTAAATCATGCAAAGAAAACAAAGCATTATTATTGCCTTTTCTCTTTGAAAACATGTGTCAAAAAAGAGTATCTCTTTCTTCAATTTTTTCAGCATGTTTTCTCAAGAAAAATTGTGAAATGCTTGCAGTGTCTGGCACACGACACGTTTCAGTGTGCTGTGACTTGCAGAGCACTCTAATATAACTCCGCTCAAATTTGTCACTCTTGAGAGTCCAAGAGCTGCAACAAATGCATGGCTCGTGATGATAATATCTCTCTTGTTATTGACTTGTATAAGTGTTCAGAGGCTTGGGAAGGGCAGATAGCACCTCCTGAAAAAATTACAAATTTTTTGATTGTGATTTCATTCATGCCCTGAGTGATTTGTGTCAGAAAGGGGGGGTTAGTCTGACAGACTCAACATTGGGTGCTGTTTGAGAGCTTTTTTTTTTTAAAAAAAAAAAATATAGTGCTATTGGTCTACTATAATTTTGCAACACCAGTCCAATGATAGTATGCCTTAGAGCATGAGAAAATATTGAACCCTTGTTCCTCATTGGCTGCTTCAATATTTTCTCATGCTCTAAAGAGTATTGGGCAGGTATTATTGTCAATAACCTTATGACATTCACACAATATATAATTTTCAATTGTCTTTGGATGGATATCTAATGTTTCTCCCAGTATAGACTGGTAATAAAAATTCTAAATCTTCTTGGAGTAAAATCTTATCAGAGCTGTAGAAAAGGGCTGTAGGCAGCCTCAGTAGTGACTCTGTTGGTATCACAGAGTAGATACCGGCACCCTGTACAAGGCGCTCCAAGGTAATAGAATATTCTCTATTATAGTAGACTATTCTAGAATATTGTTCACACACAGTATAAATACCCGAGCCCATAGGGCAAGGAAACAATACAATTATCTTATTGATAACTCCCATGATCGAGCTACTACTCTACAGGTTATGAGCCCCAGCTTGTCGCTATAAACAAAACCTCTATCAAACTATCACTATCCAAATAAAACTTCGCGTCACTATGTCAGGAGTTGCTGAAGAACTTGTTAACATAACAACAAACACAAACAATACTAGTGGAGCCAGCAGTAGGGTATGGAACCTCGGCACCATCTCATTATACAAAGTAGATATGCTTAAAGATAACAATTGGCATGCATGGAGAATTCATATGCAGAAATTCCTATGCTTGCACAAAGTCTTTAAGTACGCTGAGGGGAGCTGCCTGAAACCAGAGGACAACTCTACTAACAGTGCTGAGATTGCAGTGTGGGAAGAAGAAGACCTTATCACTGCAAGCATTTCACAATTTTTCATCCCAAAATATGCTGAAAAAATTGAAAAAAGAGATACTCTTTTATTTCAGCTGTTTTCAAAGAAAAAACGTGAATATAATGTAATGTTTTCTTTGTCTTTTCTGCCAGAAAACATGAATTAATGGTAAGCCCCATTAGGTTCTTCACTAATGGGTATTAGCATCAATCAATGTTTTTTAGTAAATCATGCAAAGAAAATAAAGTGTTATTATTGCCTTTTCTTTTTGAAAACATGTGTCAAAAAAGAGTATCTCTTTTTTCAATTTTTTCAGCATGTTTTCTCAAGAAAAATTGTGAAATGCTTGCAGTGTATCGCACAAACCCTCATATTAACAAATATAGATGACCAACAGATGGACCATGTTATGCATGCCAAGACAGCAGTGCAAATGTGGGAAAATCTTAAAATGGCTCATCAGACACATAGCATTCAAACCACTCTCATAGCTAAGAGAGAACTATTGAATGCTAAGTGTCCTGAGGGTGACAATATCACGATGCACATTAATAAACTCAAATGAATGCAGAATGATCTATCAGCCATGGGGAAACCAGTCCCAGACAATGAGTTTAAAGATATTCTACTATTAAACATGCTGGAGTCTTGGACAACATTTACTACATCATACATGGCAGGCTGGATAGCTGGCAAAGGAGTGGATTCAGTCACAGTGGAAGAGCTTACCATGGTACTGGTAGATGAATTCAAGCACAGGCAGGGTTCTCTGCAAGAACAAACATTATTTACCCAGAAGAAAGTAAATAACAAATGGAAAGAACCTACAAAATCCTGCAGTATCTGTGGATGTGATAACCACATGACTGACAAGTGCCATCACAAGGGGAAACCCAAATGTGGCTACTGTCAGAAGTTAGGTCACACAGAAGATGACTGCTGGAAAAAGCACAGCAGGTTGCCTAAAAAGGTTAAAACCAGGCAGGCTAATTTTGCCTCGATCACGGAATTGCCTACATGTGACATACAGGATGACGAACAGGTACTACATGCAGATGGGAACTGGACATCTAGCAGTAGTAGTACTAATACTAACAATAGTGCATTCAATGTATTGTACGAAGGAATAGACAAGCGCATTGAATGGTAAACATGGGTGGCCGACTCAGGAGTATGGCACACATAGCTAAAGATAAGATAGTGTTTAGGGATATGCTCCCTATACAAAAAGTGATCTGGGGTATTGGAGATCACACAATCACAGCATACGGAATTGGAACAGTCATGCTACAGGCATGAGTAGGTAACAAGACTTCCATAATTACCTTGTGGAATGTATTGTATGCCCCCAATGCTGTACATAATTTAATTTCATTAACTCACCTTGATAGAGAAGGTGGCTCCTCCATTTCTGGGGGAGGAGAAATGAAATTATATGACCAAAACAAAAATCTATTCACCATAGCTAATATACACGATGGGATATACAAACTATGCATATGCAGGTATAAACCTGCAGAACATGTGTACCAGGCAAGAACCTGGGATGACTCACTGCAAGCATTTCACAATTTTTCTTGAGAAAACATGCTGAAAAAATTGAAGAAAGAGATACTCTTTTTTGACACATGTTTTCAAAGAGAAAAGGCAATAATAACACTTTGTTTTCTTTGCATGATTTACTAAAAAACATTGATTGATGCTAATACCCATTAGTGAAGAACCTAATGGGCATTACCGTTAATTCATGTTTTTTGGCAGAAAAGACAAAGAAAACATTACACTATATTCACCTTTTTTCTTTTAAAACAGCTGAAATAAAAGAGTATCTCTTTTTTCAATTTTTTCAGCATATTTTGGGATGAAAAATTGTGAAATGCTTGCAGTGACTGCCACAAGCATTTCAGACACATTGGAGTCAAAGGACTCCAACACCTACAATGCGAACAGTTAGTTGATGGACTTACTGTAGTGCCATCATCAATCAGTGACTGCCCTGCATGTATAGAAGCAAAGCAGACTCGGCTGCCATTCCCAGAAAAGTCTGCACTGAGAACCACACAGCCAGGTGAGATGATTCACACTGATGTGTGGGGTCCAGCTTGGACAGAAGCCCTATGCAGGCACATGTGATGGTACATATCATTTATAGACGATGCAAGCCAGTATTGCAAAGTCCGATTCCTGGTCACCAAGGGAGAGGTGTCAAAAACACTAAAAGAGTATCTTACCTACCTCGAATGCCAACTGGGTCACTGGACAAAGGTCATATGCGCTGACAATGGAAAAGAGTACGTCAATAATGAATTGCTTACCTGGTGTTGCAAGACTGGCATTGACCTACAAGTGACTGCACCATACTCACCAGTGCAGAATGGGGTGGCAGAGCATTTCAATTGGATGTTGGGTGAACTTGCTTGTGCCATGAGGATTGCAGGAAACGTTCCTGCATTCCTCTGGCCCGAGGCAATCACCCACATGGCATACATCCAAAATCGATCCCATATGCAGGCACTGGCTGGAATGATGCCATATGAGAAGTGGACAGGATGCCATCCCAACGTCTCCCATTTCCAAGAATTCGGGTGCCCTGTGCAGATCATGAATGAAGGCATCAGTATCAACAAACTTGATGCCAAGTCCACCAAACTCACCTTTGTGGGTTTCGTGGATGGTCCTCACACTGTCTGTTTCTATGATGCCTGCACCAGATCCATCAAAACTTCTCATAATTTTCATTTCCTAAAGGATCCCATCAGTATGCCAAATGTCCCACCCACCTCAACAGATGGTATGCTGCATGAGGGGGAGTCAGAGCCCAGAGATGTGGCTGATGGGGATGCACAGGATACTGAGAATAATAGAGATGAAACTAAAACAGACCAAGAACACATCAACAAATGAAAACAGGCAGCCGCAGACATGAGCACTCACCAGAGAAAGAGTAAACAGCCCAGGGTAGTCAAGGACTACCAGGCACTCAATGATCCTATGCCCGAGTTGTCAGAAAACGAAAGTGACAACTCACCTGAATTATTTCGAGACCCTGATGAGGGGGTACTCGAAGATAGCCCTATGGAACAGTCAGAGTTAGTGTATGCAGCATTAAATGAAAATGGTACCTTACCTGACAACCTGAGATCGCTGAAGGAGGCATGCGACTCACCTGAATGGACAGAGTGGGAAAAAGCTGTCAAAACAGAAATAGATCAGCTACACCAAATGGGGACATGGGAACTGACAGACTTACCAAAGGGTAGGATGCCAGTATCCAACAAATGGGTTCTCGTTTGGAAATACAATAAAGAAGGGATATTAGAAAAGTATAAGGTGTGCCTGGTAGCAAAAGGGTACTCACAGATACTGGGGATGGACTACATGGATACATTCTCACCAGTAGTGAGGCTGGAGACAATAAGGGCAATAATAGCATTAGTGGTTTCCCAGGACTGGGAGATCCAACAGATGGACATAAAGGGGGCTTACCTAAATGGTAAGCTAAAAGAAGAAGTCTATATGAAACAACCCAAAGGCTTTGAGGATGGTACACAATGCATGTGCTGGCTGATAAAAACATTGTATGGGTTAAAACAATCCAGAAGAGAGTGGAACATCAAACTCAATAGACAGTTAGTGAAAGGCAGATTCAAGCACCTATGGTCAGACCCTTGTGCATATATCTGGTGGACAACAGAAGGAATAGAAATCATTACCATATGGGTAGATGATCTCTTAATGTTCACGTCGGGACAGGGGCTTATGACATCACTAAAAGCACAACTGCAATCTATGTTCGAAGTTACCAACCTTGGAGACCCAAAGAAAATTGTTGGTATAGAAATCACACATGATTGGGCCAAAGGAACATTGTTCATAGGGCAGACACGATACATAGATTCTATACTACGGGCACAGGGATTAGAGAGCACAAATAGTGTGAGGACACCAGTGGACATGAAGGTTCAGATGTTCCCAGAGCAGGAACAGGAGGAAGCGACTAACCAAAATAAGTATGCTTCCTTGATCAGATCTTTGATGTATGCCATGGTTGCCACACAGCCTGACATCACCTATGCCGTAAATAGATTGGCCTCATTTACATCAAACCCAGACTTAAGACACTGGGTGGTGGCCAAACAAATCTTAAGGTACCTACAAGGGACAAAGGACTATGGTATAATGTATAGAGCAAAGGAAGGCAGTACTACTACCCAGATATTCCAAGGGTATGTAGATGTGAGCTTTGCCAATACTGAGAACCATGCGTCTGTCATGGGTTATGTATTCTTGGCTCAAGGGGGAGCCATTGTTTGGGGTTTGAAGAAACAAACCTTAATCATGCTGTCAACAACTGAAGTGGAATATGCCACACTGGCTAAATGTACTCAAGAGTGTGTATGGCTACGAAAGCTATATGCAGAACTAGGGTACAGACAGACAGGGCCAACTAAGATAATGACAGACAGCAAGGGAGCCCGAGCCTTAGCATATAATCCTCAATATCATGCCAGGACGAAACACTTCAACATATCTCATCACTACACATGTGAGAAGATCGACCAAAAGAAGGTCAAGATTTGTCACTGTCTGGACAGGTACCAAACAGCAGATATATTTACCAAAGCGCTACCTAGGGACAAGCACAAGAGGCATACCTGAGAGATGGGTATGACCCTGGCTTGAGGGGGAGTGTTGGTATCGCAGAGTAGATACTGGCACCCTGTACAAGGCGCTCTGAGGTAATAGAATATTCTCTATTATAGTAGACTATTCTAGAATATTGTTCACACACAGTATAAATACCCAAGCTGATAGGGCAAGGAAACAATACAATTATCTTATTGATAACTCCCATGATCGAGCTACTACTCTACAGACTCAACTACTATGTATATTGAAGTACCTGTAGGCAGCTACAAGGTATCAGTAAGTAGTCTAATATAAAGAATATGTAGGCTTACCCTCAGTAGTGACTCAACTACTGAGGGAATAGTACCAAAACTATAGTACTAAGTGCGCTCTAAGCGCTTATGTAAGCAAGTAACACTCGCACCTAAGACAAGCATTACAGGGGAGATTTACAATCTCCAACAAGAGCCCATTAATTTGAATCATAATAAAACATGTCATTTTCACTGTTGAATACTCTTTAGAGCATGTGAAAATACTGAAGCCATCACTGTGTGACACAATGCAGTTAGCAGAATTTACACTGGGAGTAAATGTAGTGGGAAATGTGAATCAGAAATTCCAAGTTTAATCTGACATTTGGTGGTAGGCATGTTGCTCACATGTAAATCACTGGAGGCATTATCCAATATCTGAGCCACAAACAGTAAAAGAACATGAAAGAAAGAGATACTATGTCTAGGAAGATTAAATATTTTTACCATGTTCTCTTTGTGTTTTGAAACATAGTATCTGCCTTTTCAATGTTTTATTTACTAAACATTGGTTTTTGTATGGAAAGCCAGAGCATCATGCTCCCCTGGATTCTGGATTTCGGCAGAAGGGATTCTGGATTTGGGAATTTGGCACATGAGGACCTCAAGTACCACTGTTGATAGTTTCACGTTTCCAATTTGGGTATACTGCTTTCTTGACTTGGGACTTTGGCATATTGGACTTTGGCATTTCAGACTTGAGACTTGGGAGTTCCATACTTGAGATTTGGAGTTCTGTACATACAACTTTAGAGCTTTCATACTTAGGACATAAGTAATTTGTACTTGTGACATTTTTAGCCACCCAAGTTGACAGTGGCATCTCACACAGGAACTTCTCACTCTTGTACTTCAGAATTTAACATTTTGCAGTTCACACTTTTACAGGCCTTTGGTTTCACCAACACACTGCAGGAAACCAATTCCCTGTACATGGGTTTTTGGTTTTTATTTTATTTCTGCCTTGTTGTCCATGCTAACCACCTTTATTATTGTACTTGTTTTTTTTTACTTAGTGGGATGGGATAGGTAGTGATCAGGTACCAGCAAATGTATATACCTTGCCAGCCCGGAGAATGCCTCCCAGCTGTGTGCGCGTGGTAGCTTATGTAAGCGACGCACGTGCGCCAGGTCTTCATGTATTTACACTTACACTACAAGTAACCAGACTGCGACTCAAGACGAATAAAGACAGATTTCGAGATGAAACAAAGCCGGAAACTTGTGCATCCATCTTCAGGATATCCTGGATGTCATATATTGCCTTTTGGAAATTCCTGCTGTGCCGAATTTCTTTGTTTCCCTCCCCCAGCCCTTCACTCACAGGGACCTCTCCAGCAACACAAGCTCCTTAGGTCAAATTGGGATGGTAAACCACTTTCTGGGTGATCACAAGATATCAATCCTCTTTTTCTACCCAACTTACAAGAGCCCACCACCAGGGGCTTGTTCTGCTTGGTTACATACTTTCCTGTTCCCCCCTTTCCCTGATGCCAATCACGTGATATCTCAACAACTGCTCATCTGGCCCTCTCAAAAACTTGGATGCTGATTCTGCTCAACTAGACCTTTCAGGTGGTACCTTTTGAGTTGCCATCACTGCTGCCATTCCTGAGCTATTGGCATTTTTGTGGATACAGGGTATTTGGACAATTTTGAGGGTTTCTCAGGAATGAGTGCACCTATTGTGTTTATTCCTTTTCTCTGTGCTCTCTACACCTTTCTACCATTTACCCACATGTAGTAACATCATGCTCAGCCATTTGTCATTGGTGCAATTGTCCTCCCCCCAACACTATCTATGTAATATCTTGACTGCCAACAAGCATAGCCTCTCTTAAACTGGGATTGAGGATCTACTTGATGAGACCTTCCCAATGATATCTTTTTTGTCCCTCCCACTGCCATTGATCAGGAGTCATAAGCAGTTTTGTGGATAGAGTGCATATGGAGGAATTTGTGGATTTCTCGAGACTGAAGGTGCATATGGACACATTCTTTTTCTCTGTGTTTTACACAGTACTGTCTAGCATCCCCTCATATTTCATGGCATTGTGCACAGCCATTGTTTGCCAGTGTGCTATTGTCCCCCCTTTGTGTTTGCAGCAGATCTCCCCCATTTCCCCTCTAAACCTTTTGGATCTGGCTCTACTCAATGCTGCCTTTCTGATGATACTGAAGATGTGCCTCATGCATTAGCTGTTCTCACAAAATTTCTGTTTTGTGCCAACTCAGAAAGCATTTGTTCGTGTGTTGTATCTCATCCATTTCCACACCATACATTTCACCATTTGGGAGATATCATTTTCTTTCATGTGCTGCCCTCATTTGTGTGTTGGACCTCATTTTCTAGTTTCCCCTTCACCCTTATATGGTTTACCCATCATGTTTTGGATTTCTGGAGTCCTATATAACTGGCCACAGTTTGTTTGGTGCAATACAGGTTGTTTTTGAGTCACCACTTTCAGGTTAAATCTCCAACCTCCCTCTCAGTTCCCTCTGAGTTCCCCTTGAGACACCAAATTCCCATTCAAACTCATCATACACAGTACAGACCTTTTGTTTACCCCTCCCAGTCATGTGTTCTGTCACTTTTGCTCACCCAACCCCTTCATCATTACCATTGCTTGTACAGTACTGATTATAATTCTCAGGTGATGAACATTTGTGGCAACTCAATGAGCTGGAGGGTGATGAATTGGACATTGAGGATGATGGTCCAGTGCTCATCCTACCTGCTTCCCTGGATGACAATGGAGATGATGATGCAGATAATGACTGGTAGACATGTGTACTGTGCAGTTTGTCTCAATCAACCATTCTGCTGTGTCTCAACTGGGCAGCTAAAATGTTGCAAGTATGAAATGCCTATGTCCTAAGTACAAAAGTCATAAGTACAGAACTCCAAAATCCCAAGTACAAAACTCCCAAGTCTCAAATTTGAAATGCCAAGGTCTGAAACACCTAAGTAACAAGTCAAGAAAGCAGTATACCCAAATTGGAAATGTAAAACTATCAACAGTGGTACTCGAGGTCCTCATGTGCCAAATTCCCAAATCCAGAATCCCTTCCACTGAAATCCAGAATCCAGGGGAGCATGATGCTCCAGCTTTCCATATTTTTGCCCCCAGTGAATGTTGTCCAAAATAGGAAGTATCAGTGTCGAAAGTATGGTCGTTGAAACTGCATATACTGACAAACAATAGAAACAGAGTCCAAATTTGAGCTAAAAGTTTATCTACGAAATGTAGTACCAAACTTCATGTATTATGTGGATTTCAGGGGCAGTACATGAAGTTTAGTCCTACCTGTTGTACATAAATTTTTACTTCAAGTTTGGACTCTGTTTCTATTGTTTGTCAGAATATCAAGTTTTGACGACCATACTTTCGACACTGATACTTCCTATTTTGGACAACATTTACATGCGAGCAACACGACTGCCCACATATCAAATTGTCACCAACATTCTTTCTGCTGACAATACTTCAAATGGTGTCAACACACCAAATGTCAGATGAAACTTGGAATTTCTGATTCACATTTTCCTACTACATTTACTCCCTGTGTAAATTTTGCTAACCGTGTTGTGTGAGGTAAAACATGTGGGCGGCACGAGGCAGGCGACCCACACGAAGTCAGAAGGCGTCTGAGCACACTTAGGCGCAGCGAAATCGCCCGCGTCAGATGCATGCAATGGCTTCCCAGCCTACCATCATCGTGTATGTTCTCTCTGTGAAGCTTGTTCGCCGCTAATTAGACAACACAGGTTGATGGGTCCTACGGGATCAGGGAAATCCAACGTAAGTGCAGGAGCGATCCTTCTAATTAGTTGGCTAAGAAACACATAGTTCATCAATCGACTCACGCAGGGAAGTGAGGACGGTGCCGCACGTGGGCCCAGGCCCCATATGCAAACTGTCATGGAGTATACGGTCAACCTGTCGAATAACCGACAATATGTGTTCGTGGACACCCCAGGATTCGATGTCACCTATCAATCAGTCCAAGATATACTAAGGACAACCGCCGACTGGCTGAAGAAAAAGTGAGCGACTGAGCCTGTTAGATTTGTTGCTTATCAACTCGTAAACAGATGCGGCAACAGTTCAAACCTACAGGTATTATCTGCTTGCATCCCATAACGGACGATCAAATGCCGGGATCAGCGAGCAAGAATCTTGAAAAACTTGGCGGATTGTGCACAGACGCAAAGGCGGAACACTTGCGGTTGGTGACGACTATGTGGGACAGAGTGAAAGATGCAAACCTCGCCGAGAGCAAGGTGTCGCAGCTGGAGACGAACTTCTGGAAGCCGCCAATTGATGCAGGGGCTCGCCATGAATGATACGACAACTCCTCGAGTTCTGCGTGGGAGATTGTACAAGGCTTGGCGGGAGACAAGGAGACCGTTCTGATCCAGGCGGAAAGGAAGTTGAACGAGACAAATGGCAACAAAGATAAGAACCTGCACGAACAAAAGGAAACAATCAAACAATTTCAGAAGAAATCCAAGGCACTGAATGATCTGGAGTTGGTGAAGCAACTCGAGGCTGAGCAACGACGTTTGGAGGCTGAATGTACAAGACACCGGATGATATGGACAATCTGAAGATCGCCTCCTACAGACGCGCAACCCTCTTATTTGCTAAAAGAACCCAGACCCTATCTGTGAGCGTTTGACACGTCTGATCTTGTGCACTGAATTCATACAAGGCTTGTACAGCGCGAGATCAAACGAGGTCTCGTTGGAAAGTTGTACGTTCACTTGGAACTAGCGAGCCCGCGATCTTGTGGAGAGAGAACAGGGCCTTATTCCTCTCTTTACTTTCGAGGACTCTTCATCTAAGGTATGCTCAAAGTTGGCGCACACGATGTCGCTCACGCTCATGCTTTGGCTCATGACCCCCCACTTAGATATATAAGGAAACTTATCTAATCATTGACATGTTGTTACCTTTCATATTCCACATAAATCACTGTAATCCAACAACTAGGCTTCATCCCAGCAGACCCAGCCTACATGAGTGATATCTTGATTACCATATACTGTTTCCAGATATCAGGGACCTCTATCCACCTCACAGGCAAATAAAAAGTACTCCCAGTATTCCATTACATGTAGCCAAATGACATAGTTGCCAGTGAGTGTAGTAGTAGATGCACTGGTGAAAAATTAAAATGAAGGAATAATATAAAATGAGTGACCCTCATCCCTGGAGAGTCCACATCCCTCAGGTATTTACCAATATAAGCAGGGGGGTTAAACTGTGGGGGAGGATCCCAATAAAAGAAAATGAGCCTGAAGAAGGTGAAATGGCAAAGGACATTTTCAGCCTGACAAGTCAGATAAGAGGAATTTCCTCAAGCAACTTTTGAGAGCATAAGCCTTCATCATGACACTAGAGAGGCAAGGCTAACAGAGGTTGGAAGTTGTTTGAGGACATAAGCATATTAGAACTTTTGTTTATGTTGTTTATAGCTTGATTCCACATCCCCCTCTCTGACTGAAGGAAGATATAATTTATTGACTTTGTTCCTTAGCTCACACTACCTAGCTAGGCATTACTACCTCCAGTCATGTTCATGCTATTGTATCTGGGATTGTATTAAATCAAGTTTATGTCACAACCAGATTTTGGGCTAGGCAACTGGGGGGAGGCAAGCAGAGTCTGTACTGGGCACTGAAAGGGGGTAGTGTTGCCACAACTCTGACTAGTAGCTGACTCAAGTTGGAGTCAAGTACTTAGCTTAGTCACACCTTCCAAAGTTGGTTGATGGTTCATTCTCTGACTTGACCCAGCTCAGTTAGTCACAACTTCTGACTTTGAGTCAACCAATTGTAACTTGTAAGCATATATATATGTCTTTATAAAGGTCCCTGTCATTGAGATGAGAATCAGACCTAGCCATAGCAATGTATGCATAGTCCTTTGTATGCCATAGCTGATTAATGATTTCACTATGGTGTCATATTTGCAGCTTCCCTTGCTATCCCATAATTTTCCATAGATTTGCATAACCATTCTATGCTAGAGTATTCTTTCAATGTAGTCCCATATTATGAGAAGTAGCTACATATGTGCTGATATGTACATATACACATTGTGATTGCCCATCCATTTCCACTTTCTGCCTGCCTCCCACTCCCCTCCTGGCTCCCACTCACTGCTATGAGCCCACAACTGGGTAAAAAAAGACCACAAGCCCATCACTGGGCAAATGAAAATGAATCCATGATGCCAAACAAAAGACCATGAGACTGCAACAGCCAATGGAGGGCCATGGATCTGTGATGGTGAATGATTCCCCTGGTTTGAGGGGTTTGGTGCCCACACCAAGCTCTTTAAGCTAGTGATCACATTCATGCCTACCATAGAGTGGGTTAAGCTCCAGAAGACACATCAGTGCATGGGAAAGGACCTACTTGAATGCATTTGCAGTGGCTTGCCATTCTCTTCTGACTTCCACTCTTATCTTGACTGATGGCCTGGATTCATGGCCAGTTGTCAACAACCTCAAGTGGTTTATCACATGCAATCTCAAAGACCATGACCCTCCTCTCCACATCAGGCACTTCACTGATTGTGCTGGCCTAAGCCTTGCAGCCCAAAATGCTCTCAACTCCAGTGAACTTGCATTTAAATCTAAAGTCATCTCTTGTGCCCATGTAGAGATTGGTTTGGAAATCAGAAAGTTTTTCATCCATGATACCAAGGCTTCATCTAGAACATTTCTGGGCTCAAAGTGAAGTGTGCAATGGGAGTTGAGGTGGGGGAAGAGTCAGATATGGTAGGTTGGGAAAAGGTTACCAGATGCAGTGGTTGAAAGGCCATGGTTGACCTGGGGCATGTGGGACAGGCTGGCATCAGTGGTGGACATTGTGGTAGTAGGAGGTGCAGTGATTGGGAGATGGGAATTAGGGTGAGGGCATTGGTGCCACTGATTGAGCATCTTCTTCTGAGGATATGGGAGATGCCAAAGCTGCTGTGAGTTGATCAAAGGGTGGGATGACAAGTGCCCAGGGTGCAAAGAGCCATCTGCAGTGGTTTGGTGGTGGGACTTGGGAGGGTGGACTGGGCAACACTGGTGGGAAGGGGGATGGTGATGATTACTGTTGGAGGACATCACTGTGGTGCCACCCATCACACTTGCCAAGCCTGTCATCATAACAGTGCAGGGTTGCAGTCATGCATGATTGCATTTTTCAGCTAGCTGTGATGTGAGACTGCTGTCAGGGACCTGCCTCAAGAAAAGTATCAGAGCTGTCTCTAGACCAGCCACTCTCATCCCAGGTCTAAGTGCACAGAGGTTCTAGGTATAACAGGATGTTATTTTCTGTGATGCCCTGGGAAGCATGTTCCAAGTTGACAAACATACCTAGCACACAGAGGCTGCTTTCTGCTGTTGATTGCATAGATCACCAGAATCTCCATCCACATCATCTAATGAGCCACTTAACTGGAAGTGACAACTTGGACCCTTGTATTGCTGTTACTTGGAGGGAAAATGCAGAAGGATCAGAAGAGAAGGGGGAGTACATTGGTGGGCAGAGGAGACCAGCCTATTTATTGCTATTTGTTGATGCATGTCATGAATATGCTAAGTCCAAATGCTACTGCAATGTGTTGGCAATGTGTAATATGCAGATCATAATTTCAATGATTGATTTCCAACAAATGTCAACCATATTTGATAATAGGAATTGGTGTCATTATGCCAGACTATGGAACCATAGTCACTCAGGCTGGTTAGACATGCATGCCAATATGTACAAAAAATGCATATATCTGGCTAGGTCTCATTTGTCACTGGGCCTGAGCCTCTGAGGATGTGTAATTCAGACATATGTATGTGTTGGAAATATAGTTCCTCAGTTAGCATGACATAGAACTCCTGGATGCCAAGTAATATCCAGCAGCAGGGCACAACAAAATGATGATTGCAAGATAGAAATACACAAGATCTATGGACAAAGCAACAGCAGGGCAGCACACAGCAATGTTCACCAGCTCAGTTGAACAGGTTGACTGGCCTTGATGCTGCATTGTCACCCACCACCAATGCCATTGTATCAAGAATTGCAGTCATCATTTCATTACTGTTCACCTGTGACACAGAAGAGCAGCAAGAGCATCCTCCCTGTCCCTGTCTTGAGCCATCTCATTTTCCATCATGCTCCAGTATCAGGTGAAATGAAACCTATCTTGTCTGAGTGAATAATTGTAAGGCTTCCATTAACATGGGATTAATGCAGTTTCACTTCTTGGTGTCAGCTTCTGCACTTGTCAAGAAGGTATGTTCACATGGGACAGCAGATGGTTGAACTGGAAGGTAGTCCATGGTGATGTGGTATATCATAGGGAACCTCGTGCACTCCAGCTATATGGGACATTAGCTCTTCATTCAGTATATTGCTGATTGGGGTTCTCTCTCACCTCCCAGAATGTGAGTACATTGGCATCTGCTTGGCTAGTTGTTGCGATGTACAAACTGAACTCTTCTTCAACAGATGGCTGCCCTTGTTCCTGAGCCATGGGTGTGACTTCCATTGTATCTAAGCCATACAGTGAGGCTAGCCCCATGTACACTGGCCATGTGGTGGTGGCAGTTGGCTGAGCACTGTTGCTGGCATACTTCACATGGTATTCATGCATCTGAGGAGATAATGATTAGTATATACTATAAGGTTGCTAGACTGCATACTTACTAGTTCCAAGATGCTTGCTTTGATGCAGTAAATTTTGTTGCACCACTTACACTCCACCCATGAGAAATGTATAGAGGGGTGTGTGACTTTGCATAATGTTGGAGTTTAAATGTTTGAACACTGAAAGTAACAGTAATTCCACTCACACATCACAAATACATATGCCTTGTTTGCATGCATCAGTTTATGATATCATTCCCCACAAGCCAACCCTTCTCTGAGGAGTGGGCTGAATTGGGGGTTGGCAGATGATGTGCTGATTCTCCTCCACTGTTCAAGGAATGTTTCATATGTGGGCAGTGCTCCACCAAGCAAGGGAATGCATTTTGAAGTCATCATATGGTGGGCCATGGCAGGGGCCTTCAAGCCAGTGGTAGCATCAGCTGCATGCACCAAAAACTTTCATACTCATGTGCAGGGCAAACTTGAGATCTTGTAAGACTTCTGAATGCATTTTACATTTCATGGCACTCTGACCCAGAGGTCAACTGCCTGCAGCAAAACTTTAGATAATTAATATGCTGTGGCATGATCACAAACCTGGCATAATGTATGAAGGTGGTTGATCATGTAGTAGGTTGAGTCCCAACAAGTCCCAACATCATGTAGAAGCTGGACAACAGGGAGAGGGGAGGGGATGCCACCATGCATAAATGACTGATTGGCATTCCTAGATTCAATTGTCAGTTGGAAGTTTTTCTGGCACTGATCCAAGCTATGGACACATCATACAGTCTCCCATCCATGGTGGATAGGGTCCTCTTGGACTGCCATAATGTATTCCATGCTCTTCAAAATCCTTGGTGAATTTCCCCATGTCCAGGGAAGGCTGGAAAAGTCTGCATGTGTATAGCCATTAATAACATGTTGTATGCAAATATTGATGGTATGAGGAAAACAATGGATGTGGCATGTGACAGGATCAAAGTCAAACTCATGCTCTTCCTGTAAGGTCCATGTGAATGCTGCCATGGCAGTATCATTATTAGTAGCATTGTCCAAAGTGAAATGACTGATCTACTCAAAGCTTAGTAACAGTATGCCAAATGAGTCAAACACATACCTTCTCTACCAGGATTTCAGCATGATCAATGAGGTGAAGGATGGCCTTTGCAATTTCCTCACCTGTGTGCAAGGTAGGAAGACAGTGAAATGCAATCAGTGCAGCCTTCATTGTGAGCTGACCAGAACATGATTGCACACTCCCTGACTCATGTCCAATCCAGTGTGCCATCATCACAAGGTAGGAATTGAGCTTATCAGTGGACCATATGTCTGCAGTGAAGGAAATCACTCCAATGGCTCTCTGCAAAGTAAATAACACTGCAACAGCAAAGTAATGATTCACACACCTTCAGCTCACTCTGAGCTGCATAAAACACTCTTGCCAGCACTGGAGGATGAGCTCATGGGTCTTAGTACAATGAGGAATATCAGTATCCCACAAATCATGATGAAGATAAAGAATTAGCCAGCAAAATTGTGGACATTCCATTACATAGATTGCCTGATTCACCAATGATGTTGTGTCAGCAAAGTGCCAAATGGATTAAAGATACCTCACCTGGTCATCAGAGACAATGAAATTGACCAAGAACTTGCATAGACCCTGAATGGAGAACACAGGCAGATCAATGCTAGGGTCTCCTTTAGGTAGCTTTCCACCAGGGACCCTATCATCCACCCCAGGGGGAGGCAGAGGCAGCAAATGGCTGATTTCTGCACCAGGGTGATTAAGTGGTTCTTGAAGCATGTTAAAAGTATACCTTCTCTTGAAAGTGGCTGCAAGATACTTAGACTGCACAGGCCAATTGTTTTCTTCAATCTTATTGAGATACACCAGCAGATGTTGGGAGTCGAGGTGACTGCAATGCATTGTAGTTGAAGACTTTGCAGAGTATGAGTAGCTATGTTGCCCTATATTAGTGTCACAAACATAGAATAGTTTGAACAAAACTTACTTGCAGATGTTACAGAGAGATAAACTTTCTTCCTCCTGAACTTCCTCCCAAAAAAAGTAATTGATGTCATGGGTGATATTCCTCCTTGACTGGCCTTGACATGAGTTTCCAGTTGCTTAGAAGGTCAGTACTGACTGTGTGGATGGCAGTAGCTTGAGGTTGGACATTCTCTTGCCTCTCACAGTTCTCATCATCAATGTCAATACTGAGCTCTTGCTCAACATCAATGAACTCCTCAGAGTCATTATCACAATAATGCTGTGGCAAGCAGTGAGCATGAGTGGGATGACCCCTGCCCTCAGGAGCCTGGGTCTCTGTGCTAGGCTGTGTGGTGTGAGATGTTCATTGATGCTGATGCTGACCTCTTGCCATGGGTGAGGAAGGAAGAAGGTCATGAGTTGATGGAGGGGAGAATAAATGTTTGGTACTTATGGCATCACATTGTTGGTTGCAACTGAACATGAGGCAGCACTCATGCCAGCTAGCTTAATCCCTTGAAGTTAGTATTTACAAAATGCTCTGTGTACCTTTGCCAGGTGGTGATTGATTTAACTTATCCTTAGTTGGGAAAGCGATAGGAAAGCAATTGAATACTCAACAAATTTGGCATGTGGAGGACAAAGGGGTAACATCAAAGAAACATACAAATAAGTTCCAGAAACACATGAAGAGAGCTATGAATTCAGATGTTTATAAAAGGAGTTTATCTATGAACCAACTTGCAACAAGCAGCTGAGCATGGAGGGGTGTTTCAGGGCTCGGAGGATGTGCTAGAAACCTCACTCTCCATGGGCTGATATTTGTCATCATCTGAGCAAGCATGCTTGGTTCCATGGAACATGTTGAAATACCAGTCTTGGTAACATGACCAAGTGGTCACCTGAGATGAAGCCATGACCCCAGCTTGGATTACCCACCAATCAAAGTTGACTCTGAGATTGGCTGCCTGTAGCCTACATACTGCAGACTTGGATGCAGAGATGCTCAGGAGTTCACTGATACCCTTCTTCACTGCACTTAATCCTTTTCTAGTCACCCATTCCACCTCTCCCATTTCAGTGCAGGGATATATGAACTTGAAAAAACATCCCATCAGCAAGTCATAAACCAACATAAAAAGTCACTTATGCCAACTACCCTCTTACTATCATCAAGATCAATCCTCTGGGCCCCATCCTCCTTACTCCATACATGATACTGAATGTCTCTGATATCACACCATGTGTGACCAGTGACCATGATGGGTTTGATTTCTATGGGCTGAGGTTTGAGTTTGGCTTCTGAATTGATATTGGTCTCAGCTTTGGACTGCTCAGCAGAGATAGATGGATCGAGTGGTGAGGAGGAATCAGGTTTGTTGATGGAACAGGAGCCAGAGGTTGAGGTGGGTTTCTTGAGCTTTGCAGCAAATGCCTCGATAGATTGAGGGAGGGCAAGGGAATTTTCTTTGGAGAAAGATACACCAAGTTGAGAAAAGAATGACCAGGTCTGTGTCCCCTCCTATGGGGAGTGGTAGGGATGATTCTCTGAAATGAGGATTGTGATGACAAGAGTGATTTGTGGCCAGCCCTCAACCTCACAGTGAACCTTCTTCATCAAGTCATCATGATCCTGGCTGAAGGTGCACTCAACTATGGCAAGGAAGATGCTAGGTCCTCTCATGACAGGGCTCATGACAAGGGCAAGATCAGGGGTCACAGAGAACCCAGTGAGTGGCAATCACATGCTGATGTTTGCTTGTAACCTGGTGTGAAGAAGCCTTCCATTGATTGGAAGTTGGTTCAGCATGTGCAGCACAGCCTGGCTAAAATCAGAAATGGAAAACTTGTGTGTGGCTCTTGGCATCTCCACAAACAAGACACCATTCACAGGGTTGTGAGACAAACTGACAGTCAATAGGTCACATGTCATGTTGCAACAGTCACAAGATTTCTAATTTTGGTTTCTTCTGTAGGAGAGGCCACTCTTCCACTGCCTGTGTGAGTGCCCCAAATACTTGAGTGTTGATGTGTTCAAACACCTGTTTGGCAGTGAATATGTCAACTGTGAAAACTGACACACAAATTCAGCCCTTGCCTGGATGTCAGCAGCTGGGTCATCATCACTGCCTCACAAACCAAAGTCCTTCAAAATGTCCTTGAATGATTCTTGGCTGGAGTAAGTTTAAGCCACTCTGAAATTGACATAAACATACTGGGTGATATAGCTTGTGAAATAATCTGAGAGTTATGACCAGGGAACACCACATTCACATGGGTAGAAATGTCTTTGGGTGCAGCATGCACCTCAGATCATTTAACCCTGTTAACATCACTGGTGTCACATAGAGAAGAGTGAGGAAACAAGCTTGGTCTAGTTGCAGCTGGAGTAGGGACCCTTGTGCTATTATTGCATGTTTCATGTAATGAAGTGGGCCACAGAGCAGGTGTCTGACAGGGAGATGGAGGTGAGAAGGACCAAGTTGGAGATGACTTCTTCACAGATGTCAGACCAGTAGGTAAGTGAAAGCCAGCTGAGACCAAGTATCAAGGCCTTGGTGATTCCAGTGTAGATATCTTGCCAGGAAGGGAGTTTTCAGGGAGAACCTTTCTTTGAAACATTTTGCAGTTCCTACAGCCACCTCATGTGGGACTACACAACTTGTCATGCATTTATTTCAAATGCTGCAAAAAATAAACTAGAATGGTTTGTAAAACTCTGGGCAAGAAAAAGAGGAGAACAGTACATGGACTGTGACCAATGCTGTGTGAGTGGGACTTGGCAGCTTGCCACTTTGGAGGCAGGAGGCAGTGGGAATTCTGACCTCAGAACTGAAATCATTATAAGTCATGCTGACTAGCCACTTTGAAATTGTCAAGTATGGAAGTTGATGTGAGGTGAACCCTTAAGTTTAGAACTCTGTTGGCAACTGATAGACCTTTAGTTCTTGTGCCAACAGTCCTGAACTGATAGAAGTCAATCCACATATGTACATACCTGAGCTCAAGGTGAGGCCACTGAGGTGTACCCCTTCCCACTCAAACTCCCTGATCAAATGTGCTGATTCCTGAATCCAAAGCATCAACAGCTACACCTCAGCTTGGTATTCACAGCTGCCCCAAACTTGGACAATGAGTCCTAGAAATTCTTGTAGCAGTCAGGGCACACTATGGTAGAGATAGTTCATGTTGATGGTAGATATGCACTAAAAGAGAAGTTGGGGACTGGTTCATATGGTCAGTGAAGAGCTGTCAAATTCTTGAGTGCATGAAAAACCATTTATGATTGTTAGCCACAGTTTACCATGTGCAAGACATTATTACAAAGCAGACTGTTGCAATAAAGTTAGAATCAACTACTGCAAGCCAACAGGTCACCAAACTCACCTGGAACACAAATACCAAGTTCCCAGTGAGCTTGGAGGTGCCACTGGATTCCTCAGCCAATTTGGTTTGGCAGAGAGGGGTCTTATCAAGTCATGGTTATTGATGACCTTGGTCCATCCCTGGATGAGTTACTCAAAGCATCTCCTGATGTTATGTTCCAACTACATCATGTTGCCACCTTGGGACTGCAAATGGTGAGTTTCATCCACTGCTTTACATGTCAAATCAATGGTCTAATTTGTCTCAACTGCATTCAGATAACCTGGCTCAAGTACAGTGACTCCAAAAACCCTTTCCATGTTTGCCCTATTTTCAGTGCATGCAGTGTACTGCCAGACACATGGAGAATCACACTAAGTTTTGGTGGAGTCATAAATAGTACACAGTCCTGGCTGCAATTTGGCTCCAAGGTCATGTGATTTCATTCACACAGTCTGGAGATATGGCCATTTTAAAACAGCATATGCATGGAAAGGGTTTTTTTCACTTTTGAATTTACAAGAGTATTTGGATATTATCAGTACTTGGTATATCCACCTTTTGCTCTAAGCACTGTGTCAACCCTTCTAGGCATGCTTTCAATTAGTTTCTGACACTCCTCCACTGAAATCCCCTCCCACTCCACCTGAACTCTCTCCCATAGCTCATGAATCCCATTGGGGGGGTTTCTTACCCTGCAAGCCTTCTTTTCAGGCAACCCCAAAGATGTTCAATGGGATTGAGGTCAGGATACTGTGCAGGCCATATCATGGTCCCAAACTCCTGCTCTTCTAGCCAATCTCTAACCTTTTTGCAAGTATGCTTGGGATCATTGTCTTGCTGAAAGATTGTATCAGATGGATTGAGACCATAATGCTCCAATGTTTGTTGAAGCTCATCCTTCAAAATCTGAAGGTAAAGGTCCCCATCCATCCTACCATCAATCTTTGTAGCATAGCCAACACCATCCCAAGTCATACACCCCCACATCATGAAGGAACCCCCTCCAACTTGAGAGTTCCTTGTACCAGCCTATCATTAAGTCCCTCCCCAGCCTTTTTCCAAGCCCACTTGCATCCATCTGACCCTAGGTGATTAATTTTTGTCTCACCAGACCATACAACCCTCTTCCAGTCCCCTATAGTCCAGTCCTTGTGGGTATAAGCAAAATCCAAGCAAGCCTTGCAATGTTTGGCTGAGAGAATAGGACATTTGGTCTTGACTACAGACTTCATACCAGATTTTTTCAAGTGATGATGAACAGTATTAGCAGAGAGAGGCTGGTTGATGATGTTTCCAAGGGCTTTGATGACTTGAACTGCATTTTCAGCCTTGCCAGAGGTAATAAGATGTTGAGCATGGTGAATATTAGCAGGGGAAAGCTTAGAAGGATGGCCTCCAAGGCCCTTAGGAAGGCTAGAACACCTCTTAGAATGAAGTTTAGATACAGTAGAGGGGCTGACACCAATTTGCCTGGCAATAGCTTTACCAGAATGGCCAGAGTCAAGCCAAGAGAGAATGGTGCTTTGCTGAGTAAGAGAAAGGGGTCTGACCATAATGGTGGTTGGGAACAATGAGGTATTTGAATTTTTTTAAACTCAGACATATTGTTTACACATGTATCTTTGTTTGTATCACCAAACAATAGCAATTATTGGATGTTTTGAATAAGATCTTAGTTACCAATTCAAAAGTGAAAAAACCCTTTCCATGCACATGCTGTTTTAAAATGGCCATATCTCCAGACTGTATGAATGAAATCACATGACATTGGAGCCAAATTGCAGCCAGGACTGTGTACTATTTATGACTCCACCAAAGCTTAGTGTGATTCTCCATGTGTCTGGCAGTACACTGCACGCACTGAAAATAGGGCAAACATGGAAAGGGTTTTTGGAGTCACTGTATATCCATTCCCACCACTTCATTCATTGTGATATCAAACTGCAGAACATGCTCATTGGTCTCATGGGATCCAAGATACAGTCTTTCTTATTGACTTTGGCATCACAAAACAATACCAGCATCCATCATCCCATATCCACATCTTGATGGAGAAAACTGGCAGATTAGTTGGTACACCTGCTTTCACATCCCTGAATAGTCACCTGGGGCTAGAACTAAGCCAGAGGGATGGCCTTGAAGCTTTGGCTTACATGCTGTTGTTCCTTTATAATGGGACATTGCCATGGTTGGGGTCACTAGGTGGTCAGAGCTGCTTACTGCCTTCAGCTATTCATAAATCAAAGGATGCATTCACAACAGGATCCCATCCTGAGATGCCAGCAGAACTCCTAACCTTCCTCTCATATACTCACAGCCTTTCATTCATGCAAAAGCCAAATTATGAATACCTTCATGCTATCCTCTTTCCTGCAATGTCATCACTGACCCTCATCATGAGTGAGATGAAAAAGTTATCAGTTGCACATGCACAGTGTGCTAGTGGGCGCAATGACAGTGACAACAGCAAGTAGACTTGTGGCAGGATTGGTATGGGTGTTACACCACAAAGGTGAGTCATTTATGTGGAACCATATGGTTCTTTGATCAAGAAGCTAACTAAAGAACAAATTGACAAGGCCTCATTCATGCAGGCTTGCATCACTGCAAATGCTAGGTAATTGACACAATGGTAGTTTGGTTATGCAGGGGCAGTAGGCATCAATGTCATCCAGAGCCAGTTACCATGTACTGTATTATTTTGCTGAAATACATTGTACTACATCCAGAGTCCATCATAGCAGAAACTGAGCACAATGGATACTTCCTCCAAGATGTCTACACAAACTGAAGTTAGCAGAGCAAGGTTAGATAAAACACAGGCATGATACTGTGTTGCTAAGTCAACTTGGAGCTGACCATGGTCAACTCCAAGTCAGTTTGACCTCACTGAGTGACTTTAGTCAGTTGTAATGACTAACCCAATTTAGTTACATCAGCAAATCAGCAAAATGCTATTTCTACTATTTTAACACTATTCTGCACTACTTACAACTTTTTCACACTTTTTGCACTTGTTGCACTATTTATCGAAGTCATGAGAGTAAACACCACTGCTGTAGTCAAATAGTCAAAATAGTCAAAATAGTCCCTAAGTAGTCAAGATGTGATTAAAAGAAGTATTTTGTCAAGGTTGCCACTGTGCACTGTAGGTACCACATGCTGATGTGAATGCCCCAGAAAATGAGTGATAGAATGAAATAAAGGACAAAAGTCATTACTGTGTCTGTGGAGGGGACATGGAAGGATGGGAAGGGCAGAGTATCCATTTCTAACATTTGTGACCCGACGTCTGTTGGCACATAGCAAATTATGAATAAATAATAATGTTTAAAACATGCAGATGGATGGAAAAATGTACTGCTGGGGGTCCCTCCAATTGTGATGTGAGCATTACTGGTTCCATTGCCATGGTTCATGACTCCATTTCCTTCACCATTGGTTTCGCCATGGTCTATTGGTTGTTTGTCTCTGGGGGGCACATTGGTGGAAGGTACATACCATTCATCTGGTTGTAGAGTGTTGTTTGAACCATGTTCTGTAGATTGAGTTGGTGGGGGGGTGGGAAATGCACAGCAATGCATTAGGTGAGCAGACTTCACATGTCATAACTGGTGGCTAGGACACAATTTCGAACACATGATGGTCAGCAAATTTATTCACATAGTAAAACTGAGATTTGTCATATGATTCATTAGGCTTGATGCTTGCTGGGTCAATACCATGCTGAGATGCATATACAGGGATGAGTTGAGCTGCATGATAGATGGTATCAATGTGGATGATAGCAATGTCTTGGGCATTGCACATATGGACCACCCACATCCCTGTATTATTTGGGCCATCTCCTACATGATCAAACCAGCATATGACCACACAAGGATACTATGTACCCAGGTGCTTGAATGAAAAGAAACATAGGACACGAGTGACATCCAGCCCAAGCATGCCTTTTGTGTGAGGATTAGTTATGACAAAAACACAGTCATAATGGGAACCTTCATTCCTCCATGTAGGGGAACAACATATATGTTTGTGGCACATGCCATGGAGGCCACTCATGTCACTGGGTGCATAGAACATTGAAGATGCAGAGTTATAGACATTGACAGATCCATCATACACTGCAAGCATTTCACAATTTTTCTTCAGAAAACATGCTAAAAAAATTGAAGAAAGTGATACTCTTTTTTCACAGGGATTTTCAAAGAGAAAAGGCAAAAATAATATTTTCTTTTCTTTGCATTACTTGCCACAAAACATTGATTGATGGTAATACCCATTAGTGCAGAAACTAATCATCACTACCATCAATTCATGTTTGTGCACAAAAAAGAGAAAGAAAACAAAATATTATATTTGCATTTTTTCTGTGAACACACCCCAAATAAAAGAGTATCTCTTTTTTCAATTTTTTCAAGATATTTTGGCATGAAAAATTGTGAAATGCTTGCAGTGATAAAAAGGACATTTGTCCAATGGAACATCTTCTGGATCATGATCTTCATGTTGAAGCTGTGATTGAAGAAAATGCCACAAGATATTGTGGAACTGGGGTATGTTAAGTTCAATTGCTAAGTCCCTCATATTCCTTGCATGCATATGTTCTGTGATTTATTGATTAGAATTCATACACATAAAACTATGAATAAAGGCATATGGTAGGTCCAGGCCAATGATACATGGGCCTTGACTGACATTGGAGAGTCGTCCATATCACCTGGGTCTTCTTCAAAACTTGTTGTGGGTTCCTCACCATCACCTTCGCAGTCTTGTTTGTTTAATACATTGTGGTTGGTCTCATTTGGATGTTGTTCTAAAATGCATTCAGAATTGAAAATAGCATTGAAGAATGCTCGCACCAAGGTTCCCAAGCACATTCAACAGGCAATTCCCTCCCAACATCCCATGTTTTTCGAAGTCTGCTCATGCTGCAGCAAATGTATCAAGCCTCTCATTGATCCTAAGTATCTGTCTGAGAGCCTGAAAGTGATTAGTATGCCAATAAGGCTGCTTAACTGCTTTGATATGTTTTGATTTGGTAATTGATGAACAGAGCCCATTTGGCACACTGAACTGGCATATAAGATAGGGATAATGCTTCATGGCATGTTGTTGGGGTAATGAAAATGTAAGGACTACTCCAGCATTGTGGAAGATTCCATGATGCGAGTGAAAGCTTGTAATTGCATCCTCAATTGCAATAAGTGTTGGTTCAGTGATAACATTTCTATGGACAAGGTAGCAAAACTTGAGAAAGGAAGAAAATGTGAGGATGATTTCCTCTGGGACATAGCCTTCAATGGCTGCAATATACACCTAGAGAGACTGGTCAATTGTAATGCATCATTCAAAAAAGACAATAAACAAACCTTCATAAGGCCTTTGGAATCATCGCCAGTCCATTGTTTGAAGTGTTGGCCTTGAGGGAAATGTTGCAACCCAGTGAATGGGGTGACAGCTGCAATCCTGGTGTTCAATGAGGTCAGTGAGTGATAACAGAGGTCAGACAACACACCTTCAATCAATGTCATCCAGTATTTTCTCTGCAGCACTCCTTCCATGGACATGGATGAGATACTTTTCCACCCAGTCAACAAGGTGATCTTTGAATCCACCCTTAATGAGTTGATGGAGGATGTCCAGCAAAAGCATTCTCTGGATATCTGCACATGGAAACTCACTTGTAAATGGCTGTCCTCAGTCAGTCATGAAAATAGAGTGTATATTACATGCACCACTATAGTTCTGTCAATGCCATACTTGTCCCAGAGTGTCTGAAGGTCTAACTCTTTGATGATCAGTTCTGTATGTTCATGACAATGCCGTGGTGCATCTTGATCAAGGTCCACCTGATGTGCAAGACATTTCAGGCACCAACCATGCATGATGGATGACAAGAGAACCTGCTCTTCATAGTCAGCTATGTAAGCTGTGAATGAATAGATGATGCAGTGGTAGTACTGGTCGCTGAATAGCACTGTTTCTGGAACTGTCATTGCAGCATGGAGTGAGCAGAGAATGCATGCCAGTGATGAATGAAAAAGTTGTTTCTTAAATTTACAGAATGCTGGTGTATTGGAATTCTCCCTACATGCTATCAGCCTATCAGCAATAACACGGAGTAATAGAACTTAAAGCACTTACTTTTCAGCATTGCAAGAAATCCAATGAGCACTACTGCATCACAGTGCACATGATGGGTGGTGTTGCACACATTTCTGATAGAAAGATAGAGTGGGTAGTAATCCATCTGCCCAGTTGCAATGGAAACAGTGGTCTTGTCACTGCCAAGGATAATGGGAGCCAATGTTGCACCAGTGGTCGATGGGTTAACACTGATAATCTTGTCCTGGGAGTACAGGGTAAGTAGGACCTACATTGAAAAACCCAGTACACACTGCTTCTTCCCAAGCCCAGTCACCCAACATAAAATCCTCCCAATGCCTCTGCTTATTCATGGCATTGAATTCCTGGTATGGTATGAAGTCCATTTCATCCTTGATGTTGGTGCATCTGAGGAGGTTGTGGATAACTTGACATGGGCCTCAATACCATACATCATAAACATCGAACATCCAAGGGGCATCAGGTTCATCCTGACCATCCTGACCACCCAGTCCAGCCAGTTCGATCAGTTCATCTTGTTCATCTGCATTCTGTCCATCCTGGTGCTTGCACTTGTAAGTGATTTTGAAGTTTTCCCACTTGACTGCACCAACAGACATGCTGTCAATCACATGATAGAGATCTGTGTGGTTGGCAAATAGTGGATTGCCACCTAACTCGATCAAGGATGTGGCCCAGATTTTGAGCAACGTGTTGATTTGGCTGGCCAGCATTTCTGTATGCTTGAAGAGGAATTTGGCAAGTTCAAACTCTTGCCAGTTGCAGTATGGGGACCAATCATCTGGTGATACCTGCACACAGGATGGTGGTGGAGCACCATCTAGTAGAAAATGACCCTGGGAATCACATTTTCGTGCTATGATAAAATGTATGAGTGGAGGTACATGGAATCATGTGTATGTAGGCTTACCATTAAGACCCCTATGATAATTGTGATAAATCTTGTGGCCAGGGCCAACGAGCTCTGCAATCATTCCATCAAGGTCCTGGTCTGATGTTGTGCCATGGTTGAAGTCATGTGAACAGTCATCTTGAAGACCATCATCTGCAACATGGTCAGCTGCTGGAGGTATAGCATTTGAACCTTGGTCCTGTTCAGAATAACTGGGAGACCCTCAGGAATGGTTGAGGTGCAAATGGTTGCATCTGTGCTGAGTAAGTCCTGACTGGTTTTTGAACCAATGGTTGCAGCCTGGCACATCACAAGGGAGGCATAGAGCACTAAAATTTGTCTGTCAAGGATTTTGAGCACTGCTTCTGTATGGTGGCATTCCAATAGCAAATGAATGCACTAGAGGACCCTGTGTAATTGGTAAACAGTCAGAAAATTAGGCAGAACTTTGTCTGTTTGTTTGTGAGAAAAATTGTCTTGCATAAAATTGACAGGTTCAAACTCACCCTGCATTGTCTTCATCTCCCATCTCACACAAAGTATCATGTCTGCTCCTTCTAACACCAATCATCCATGATGAAAGAATGCCAACTTGCATCCAGGTAGGATCGTTCTCAAATCGCAGACCAAATGGTGTATGTCAGCCCAGAAGAAGGCAGATGACCTGCACATGCAGGGTATCATTGACACTCAGGCAGCTGCTGTACAGCAAGCTCATGCCTGAGTCAGCGAGATGGAGGCTGCCATGGAGGTCAGACAGCTTACTGAAGATGCTGCTAAAGCTAGGCCAGTCAGACCCAGACAGGCACCTGTCAGTAGAGGAAGACCTACAAATATATCTGTCCAACCTCATGTTGAAGGTAAAGTTACTCATCTTGTGAGCCTGCAGACACTGACAATGTGACGGTAGATGTCAGCCAAGGAACCAGTCCTCCTGTTGCAATGGAGGCCAGATGGGCAATCCAAGATGCTACTAAAGGGAAGTCAGTTAAACCAAGATGAGTGCCTGTCAGCCTTTGAGGGAAACATGGGGATATAGCTGTCCAACCTTGTGTTGAAGGTGAGGATAATTTGATAGCTCGTTCAATCGCAGACACTGATAACACTATTCAGACTTTGCTGATATGGATGTGGACCCTATGGAAGTTGATGCTCACCGAGCAACTGGTCCTGCCATTGCGGACTATTTGAGCAAGCCACAGGGTGGGAGAGTAGCCCACCTGTTGAGAAGGGAAGGTGCAGTTGCTGACCTTAACATGTTGGCAGTGGCAGAGACATGCAGAACCAATGAAATCTCCCAGCCAATGTCAGTTCTTGTTTTCAACTGTTTGATATGAGATGTTGCTACTAACTGAATCAACCTTGTTTTGGCTGAACCTCACCTGGAGTGCTATCAGTGCCTGGGAGCATCCAAACAACAGGGATGAACTCCAGTGTTGGGCTAATCATGTCTCAATTGAGAAGATGCCATGATCTAATGGAATACATCCTCCCCCAACCTCTGCTGTCCCTTCCTTGATGACTGGCAGTACTACATTTGTCAGCTCCAACCCAGGCCCAGAGGTATGTACTACACTGTCAAGTAGGATCAGTCATTCTCAACACCTCCAATCAGAGAAGGACATTGGTGCCAACCTACGATACAGATGCAGAAGAATTAGAGGACCAACCAGTCTCCCCCATCAGAATTGTAGGTCATGAAAATTTCAGGGTATGTCACATCATGTGATTCAATGGCTGCCTTCTGTATTACTTCTAGGTGGCCATGGGCATGGATTACAATGCAGAGAGTGATAATGAATTCAATCAGCCCATCTATGAAGAGGTGCAGACTGGTTTGAAGCACAAGCAATCAGATCATGATGATGATGGTTATGTCACATTGTCCAAGGTTGAAGACTTCAATGATGGATATGAGGATCACGAGTTGCAGTTTTGTATGGGGCCTGCTAAGGATTCATGTGTCAAGATGGTATGTTTTTTCATTTCTTTGAACTGTATATTGATACTTTTGGAATCGCAGACCAATGATGAAAAGAAAGTGAAGGTTGAGAAGGACACAGACCAAGAATTGGGACAAGCATCTTCAATGACAACCAGGGGCAAGGCCAGCAAGCATCACTGTCAGAAAAATCTGCCCTCTGTGCTGATGGAGGACAGGGTATGGTCGAAAATAATCATGCCTGCTCTCCTTGTATGGGCTGGAAGCTTAGCTGACCCTTGGATGATCTTGGATGATAAACTCATGCAGTTGCTCCAAACCATTATCATGGCTACTTTCCCAGATTTCCCAAATTTAGATGAGATTCACCCTGGGATGCCAATGTTCACTATTGTATTGTTCAAAATATTATCTTCCTTTTTGCTTGACTCATGCCTCCTTGGACAGGTGTCTCAACAACTATGTCAGTGGCGCAGCAACTTTGGATCCACTGCAATTACTGTCATCTCTCACTTTCTGGTTTCAGATTTAAATTCTGCTGTGCCATCTCCCCCTGAAGTCTGGTTGAAGTGTTCTAAGCTGTTGGACAAGTTGGTGTTTTTATATTCAGACCAAGAAACCCTCAACCCAAAGACCATTTTCTGATGGTACTTTGTATTATACCTCCTTGGCCATGTGCATATACAGGCCTGCACTTCTCTTAACATGCTGGAGCGGAGAGGGGCCAAGGGGCCGAGAGGAGCAGGCAGGGTCATGTGACCGTGTGCCAGGTGGCGTGGGAAGTAGCACCAGAGTGACATGACAGTGTAAGCTAGAGGCAGGGGGAAACAACGGAGACAAGGGAGGCACAGTCTGGCTCTTCCATCTGGTGATGAGAAGGGAACCTGAACCCTAAGGAGATGGGTGACTACAGACCCAATTCCACTGCACACAATAGCAGCACTCAGAGGCATTGGGCAATGGAACCAAAGTGAAGAGAGTGAACCAACGTCACAAAGTAGCATTTCAGAATCATCAGTATTGGACAAGGGCACAGCAGCACGGGGAATCTCTCAAAGGGAACAGGAGGATTCAGGCATAATGGAACCAGACAGTCAGCAGGAGGATAGAGGAGGCACCCCCCAGTTCAGACTAAGACCAGCTATCTTTGTAATGCCAACTGCAACATACATGTATAGACTGTATAATACGCGACCAGCAACGCCCCCATCACCCACCCCCAAAGCGAGTCAGAAAGGCAGGCATCACAGGTTGACAATAGGATGAACACCGGCACCAACTCAGAGCTCACCGTCAGCTAACACGATCCAAAGAACCATGATGGACACAGCAAAAATCATACCCCTGTTCCATGGGGACTATGGCAACAAAGAGGAGCCAATGGAGTGGTTTGTGCAGTTCCAACTCTCAGTACCAGATTCATGGTCGGAAACCAGGAAAATAGACAGGTTTGGGCTCCAGTTAGTGCCAGGAAGTTATGCAGATGACTGGTTCAAAGACCTACCGTCAGAGAACAAAAAGGACATGGCAGCACTAAAGGCCACATTCATGAAAAGGTGGCTGCCAACATGACACCCCAAGCTGATGAGGGTACAACAGAGGGAATGGATCAAAGACCAGGTGCTGTGGGAAGAGGAGGTAGGAGAGTGGGTAGAAGAAGGACGAGTGGGAGACTATGGACATGTACTTTGGGCAGAGCAGGTGAAGAGGCTGGCACTCAGCATGGGAGATACAGGAGGAATGCTAGTGGTATGCGCAGTGGAAGGAGCCCCGCAAATCCTCAGAGATGAGTTAGACAAGGACTACTCGAGTTGGGAGGAATTCGTAGCAGTGGTGCGGAGTGACAAGGTAGACAAGCTGAGGAGGAACAAAGAGCAGCAGAGCAAGGAATGAGCAAGGGACCAGACCTTGAATGCATTGCTGCAGCAGCAGATGGCGAACATGAGTATTCGAGCAATGAACATTGGCACACGAGGACCTGTGCACACAATGCTCATGCCACAACAGCAGGGACAGTTCGCCACCCCCCCAACCCAAACGTTCGCCATGCAGGGACCGAGTCTCGCTGGCACAACAGTGACATACACAAGAGGTGCAATGGCACAGTGGCCACCACTCACAAGGGCACAGATACTGGAGAAAGTGAGTTCACTACCTCGAAGGCTGGACATGGATGCAGGCAGGCACCAATACGAAGCAGATGTTGAAGCGTGGCACAAAATGTATGGCTACAACATCCCGCCATCGCTCGAGAGACCATACCCACTAAAACCAGGAATGGTGGCAGCAGGGGCAGGAGAGTGCTTTAGCTGTGGGTTAGTCACAGACCCACTGCATGTGGGGAACACATGCACAGCAAAGGAAATGCTCAAACCTCACAAGACACACTGGAGGCAGTTGGTAGCCGCCATGTTGAGAAGAACGATGCAACTCAGGATGGCAATGGTGCCAGTAAATTACATGTGGCTGACAGCGCAAGCAACCATGCAGCCATGCCAAGCTGCAACAATGGTACATGCAGTAACTCCATGGGATGCATGGCAGGCAGAGGAGCACCAGAGCGAGTACGAGAATGCATGGGGATGGACAGAGGAGGAAAACAATCTGGGACTGCAGATAACAGCAGATCAGCTGTAGTCCCGAGAACCGATCTGCCTGAAAGTGTCCCAGCGGAAAGGAAAGCAGAGGAGCGAGTGGGGAACAGGGATAACAGTAACTTAGAGAGTCACGGGAATACAGTCACTGATGTCTACCAGTTGGATGCGAAGGGTAAACCGATCAGCGCACACAAAAGCAGCCCCTTCCTAGCAGTGCTGAGCCTAGAGGGTCCACAAGGGGAATGCATAAGGTTCCTAGCATTGGTCGACAGTGGAGCAATGATAAACATGATTGACTGGGAAGCATACCAAAGGGTAGCACAGAGACTGAATGACTTAATGCCATCCATGCAGATGCTAAGAATGGCAGATGGGTCACTGATACCATCGAAGGGAATGTGGTCAGGCATGGTGCAATTGGGACCAGTGTCACTCGAAACGTCTTTCGAAGTCTTCCCGAGCGGCAGGTTGTGGAAAATGCTAGCAGGAAAACCACTGTTGGACAAGGTGAAAGCAGTACACGACTATGGAACAGACTCAATCTGGCTACCGAGTCAAGATGGATGGCACGAAATTGTGAACTACACAAAGAGAATGATACCAGCGTCAGTCCTGCCAACGCGAGTACCAGGCCCAAGAGGAGGGAAAGAGGTGGACCAAGGGAGCAAAAGTGAACAAGTGCAAACACTGCAAGCATTTCACAATTTTTTTGCTAAAAAAAGTCAAAAAAAAGAGAAGAAACTGTTACTCTTTAATTTGGGATATTTTTCCCAAAATCATTGAAAAGAAATATAGGATTTCTGTTGTCAATTATGCCTCACAAAATGGTATGGAATCATGTGAAATCATTGTAGATGAAATTATTATGAATTCTTTCCAGCATGATTTTGAGTGTAATATCCATTAAACATTGTAAATATATCTCCAATATTTGCTACATGTTTTTGGATTCAATAACCTACTTTTTCCTTAGGATAAAGCTTATAATATAGGTAGTATTTGTGTGGCCAAACTTATGGATTTGAAATGATGAATTGTATGTGAAAGCTCATGAGAAAAACATTATGTCTTTTTTATGCTTGAATATGTGATAAGCAGCAAAAATTTTTTTGACAAGAAATGAATTCAAAAATTTGGTATTTTTACATCAAAATAATTTATCAAAATATCAAAAATTATGTCTGGATGAATATTCAGACTATACACTGTGAGCATTTCACAATTTTTCTTGACAAAACATGCTCCAAAAAACTGAAGGAAGATATACTCTTTTTTTTTGATGAATTTTCAAAGAGAAAAGGTACAAAGATTTCTTTCTTTTCTTGCATGATTTACTATGAAATATTAATTCATGTTTGTGGCCAGAAATGAAACATCCAAAAATAAAAGAGTATGTCTTTCCTCAAAATTTCAACATATTTTGCAATATTGCTTGCAGTGATACAGGTGCTATATAAGTAAATGAAGGTTCTGGTCCTGAAGAAGTGTGAGGCAGAGGGAGCAATGATCTCCTGAGCTCCTTGATAGCAATGCAGCATAGTAGAAGAACCACAGGTGCAGGAAGGTCTCAGTAGGTTTTTCTCAGGGTCATGTAGGGACAAACTGGGTCAATCTATGATTGCTTGCAGGAACTCAGTGTAGTTTGAGTTGTTGAGAGCAAATAAAAGTTCCTTTGTTTTCTTCCTTTAAAGTCATCTTCCCCTTCAGCAATACTTTTGTGACCTTTGAATAGACCATCAGTGAGACTGAGAAAGACTGTTAGAAGAATGTCATCCTCCAGAGGAGGGGACAACATGGTGGCTCTGGAAGGGAGTAGCATGATTACTAGTAATTCCTAATTCTATCTAGAGCTACTTCTGGAGTCCCTCTCAGCAATGCCCTGCATGCAATATTTTTGGCTTTTCCATGAACACTTGAAAACCACTGTAAGTACTTGGCTGTATGTCACCATCCATGGCTGCCATCCCAGGAATGTACAGAGCAAGGGAGTAGAAAGTATAGATAGAAGACAGTGTACCTTGTATGTCTGGGGGGGACTATGAATGACATTGTATATAATATGTTTTGACCCATTGGTGAAAGGATGCTGAAGAGCTGAAAAATTGTTTATCAAACAGCAGGCAGGGTGCAAGTGGAATTCTTTGACAATGACAAGAGGGTTGGTATTGCTCCATTGAAGTATCCTGGCAAAGATGATTGCACACAATATTTGCTGGCAAGTCCTTGAGTAGTAGGTGGGGACACAGAGGAAACTGAGAAGGTGGTTGAGGTTGAGCATGGTGGTGAGACCTCTGGGATATCTGGAGGGATGGAATATGAGGGTGGTAATCATGTTGGAAAGCTTGATAGTAAGGTATACCACTTGTCATAGATTGTCCCAGTTTGTCCCAGGCTTCCTCCCCATCCTCCCTCTGCCTGTCAGTGTCATGTAGTGTTGTCCAGGCCTGGCTCAGCTCAAAAGCTGTAGCTTGGGCCTAGCTTTTGAGGGCTCATGGCCCAAGAAATCTCAGGCTGGGCTGTGAGCCAGGCCAGGCCCTGTATGCAGGCTCAGCCTGGCCTGAACATGTTTTCATGCAATCCAGGCTCCTGTTTCCACACCTACCGTACTGACAGAACCAGATCCTAGTTATGAATTTCAATATCTATATGCTAGTTGTGCCTGCACCAGTAGTATGCACACTGGGTTACTCAACTATGATAATCTCCATTGATCTGGACATATTCCTACAGTGAACAGTTGAGTGTTGGAGATTGAATCACCTCTGTGTGATGTATATTTGATGTGAGTTTTTACTTGCTTACATAAGCACTTAGAGCACACATAGAGTACAGTTTTAGTACTGTTCCCTCAGTAGTTGAGTCACTACTGAGGCTGCCTACAGCCCTTTTCTACATTGAGATCAGTGCATGCATGTCATAAAAGCTCTTCTGCAGACTCACATAACTAAAAAATTATCTTTGCAGAATTCCTCTGCAAGGGCATAAACTTGACACTTCCAAACAACCTCTCATCAACACTCATTGACCTAGTGTTACATGGAGTATAACAAGCAGAGAGTAGTGAGGGTGAATCCAGTCACAAATAAGGGTATACTTACTGAAACACTTGCTAGAGACACTGTGGAATAGGTATTAGCCACGTCCCACTGTACTACATGTTGATATATGGAACATATGCAACCACATGGATTTCACAATAGTTGCTATGGCAGTATGCACTGGGGCAGATGTATAAAAGAATGTTATAGAACAAGAAGGACATATGACACACCAACCCTTTGATGGATGTGCCATGGCAGGGGATTCCAATAGTCATTCCTGCACAAAGTCAACCCTTCTTCTCAGTATCATGATGCTTGGAAAGTGGGATTTGGAATAGGTATGTGTGTTGTGTCATGCATCAGTTCATATCACTGTATATGAATGTGTGACAGACTGGTGCCCAGGAGGAAGGAAAGCAGGACATACCCCAAGTGCAGCATGCCCACCTCACAAAGTACCACTTCAAGTCAAGGCATACTCCAGTGATGTGATTTGGGTGTGCAAAGTGACCACAATGCACTGAGCATTGTTGAATGGTGGATCTGTATTAGAGGAAAATGTGCCTGCTGTCACAACATTGAAGCTTTTCCCTGCAGTAAAATGACCAATTCAGAGGGGGGATGGATGAATTTGATGGCTTGGATTAAACCTTCAACTCTCATGATGACTACCAAATGGAGGTTGGGAATCAACATCAAGGATGATGAATGTGAGGTAGCATAGGAAAGAACCTCAAAGGTAGTTCTGCTGGATGTGACTATGGGATTGTCAGTATGTCAGTGCTTGCTATATGGAGGCAGGTGGTGGGAGGTGTTGAGACCTAGGAGATAACATTTGCAAGGACATGATTGTTAGCTACACTTCCAAAGTAACAAGAATCATTTACCTTCATGTCACTGATGTGGCAGGCAGACCATTCTCCCATGCTAGACACCCATCTATCACTTTGAGTTACCAAGTTGGGGGGAGCTGGTGTTGTATGTGATGCCAGGGAGACACCAGTACCTATAATACATCATGTTGAGGCCTGGCAGCCTGGGTGACAGTCTCTGCAGGCAAGACACCAAGTGACAAACTAGTGGAGAGAATATTACTAAATCAGGTAACCTCACAAGCCCCTGTCATGACATGAACAGTAGGAGATCATCAACCCACACAGTGATGATTTCTATTTCCTCTGCTGTCTGCCAGACATACACATAGGGATCTGACCATAAGTGTTTAAATCTGCCTTGCACTAACTATCTATTCAGCTCAAGGTTCCACTCTCTTCCAGACTGCTTCAACCCATATAATGTTTTTACTAGCTGGCACATGCATTGTGTACCATCCTCAAAACCTTCAGGTTGTTTCATATAGACCTCTTCTTTTAATATGCCATTTAGGTAAGCCCCCTTTACATCCATTTGTTGTATTTCCCAATCCTGGGAAACCACTAGTGCTAATATTGCCCTGATGGTTTCTACCCTCACTACCAGTGAGAACATATCTGTGTAGTCCATCCCCAGTATCCATGAGTACCCTTTGGCTACTAAGCATGCCTTACATTTTTCTAACCTGCCTTCTTTATTATACTTTTGAACAAGGACCCATTTGTTGGACACAGGCATCCTACCCTTTGATAAGTCCATTAGTTCCCACATCCCCATTTGGTGTATTTCTGTTTTGACAGCCTTTTCCCACTCCAGTCATTCAGGTGAGGTGCATGCTTCCTCCAGCATTCTCAGGTTGTCAGGTAAGGCACTACTTTGATTTAGTGCTGCATACACTAACACTGACTGTTTTATAGGGCTTTCCTCTGGTTCTCCCTCATCAGGGTCTCATGGTGACTCCAGTAAGTCCCCACCTTCACTATCTAACAACTCCAGTAGAGGATCATTGAGCACCTGGTAGTCCCTTACTACCTTGGACCTACTACTTCTCCTCTGGTGAGTGTCTCTTTCATCATCTGTCCATTTTCTTTTGCTGATGCATTCTTGATCTCTTTTAGCTTCTATTCTATCATTCTTGGTATCCTGTGCATCCCTGTTAGCCATGTTCCCAGGCTCTGGCTCCCCCTCACATGGTATACCATCTTTCAAGGTTGGTGGAGCACTCAGTGTACTGACTGGATCTTTCAGGAAATGAAAATTATGTGATATTTTGATGGATCTTGTGCAGGCATCATAAAATTGGACAGCATATGGGCCATCCACAAAACCCAAAAAGGTGAGTCATGTAGACTTAGCATTGAGTTTGTTGAGACTGATGCCTTTGTTCATGGTCCACACAGGGAATCCAAACTCTCAGAAGTGGGACACATTGGGACAGTGTCCTGTCCACCTCTTGTATGGTGTTGCTCCCACCAATGCTTGTGTATGTGATCAGTTTTGTACATATGCCATGTGGGTGATTCCTCAGGCCAGAGGATGCAGGAATGTATCCTGCAATCCTCATGGTGTGAGCAAGTTCACCCAGCATTTGGTTAAAGCACTCTGCTACCCCATCTGTGCCAGTGAATACAGCAACAGTGACTTGTAGATCAACACCAGGTAAGCATTTCATTATTGACATATTCTTTGTCATTATCAGCACATACAACCCATGTCTGGCACCCTAGCTGTTGCCCAAGGTACATGAGGTATTCTCTTAACTTAGCTGATGCCTCCCCTTTACTAGACATAAACCAGACTTTGCAATATTGAGTTGCATCATTGATAAAGGATATGTACCAGCATGTGCACCCATTTAGGGCTTCCATTTGAGCTGGACCCCACATGTCAATGTGTATCATCTCACCTGGCTGTGTTTTTCTCAGTGTGGACTTTTCTGGAAATGGTACTTGAGTTTGCCTGGCCTCTATACATGCAGGACAGTCAGTAATTGGCAATGGCACCACAGCAAGTCCATCCACCAACCAGTCATGTTGAAGGTGCTGGAGTCCTTTGACTCCAATGTGCCCAAAATGCTGGTGCCAGTCATCCCAGGTACATGCCTGCACATGCATAGTTTGTATACCCCATCATGTACATTAGCTATAGCAAATAGATTTTGTTGTTAATCAAATAATTTCATTTGTCCTCCCATGGAAACAGAGGAGCCACCCTCCTTATCAAGGCACATCAATGAAATTAAATTATGTACAGCATCAGGGACATATAGTATGTTCTGCAACATGATGACAGAAGTTCTGTTACCTACTCATGCCTGTAGCATGACTGTCCTGACTCCATATGCTGTAATTTTCTGATCTCCAATACCTCAGATCACCTTTTGTATAGGGACCATATCCCTAAATATTACCTTACCTTTTGCTATGTGTGCTGTACTCCCTGAGTCAGCTACCCACATGTATGTACCATTCAGTGCACTCATCTATTCCTTCATATGATACATTGAATGCACTATTGTATGTATTAGTACTACTACTATCTAATGTGGTTTTAAAGAACTGGAGGTTCTTCAAACACAGAGGAAAAATTGTCTGGACTGTATTAAAGGAGTGAACTGGTATAGTCAGAACATATATTAAAATGAGTGTATCATAAATATCTCACCTCAGCTTGAGTGTGTCAAAACTGAGGTGTGCTCAAAGGAGAAAAATGAACACAACTACAAAAGGGTATTATGTAAGCTGTATTGCCGACTAATGTAGAAAGAATGTGCTACAACACTATCAGATGTCCAGTTCCCATCTGCATGTAGTACCTGTTCATCATCCTGTATGTCATGCATAGGCAATTCCATGATCAAGGCAAAATTAGCCTGCCCAGGTTTAGCCTTTTTAGGCAGCCTGCCATGCTTTTTCCAGCAGTCATCTTCCATGTGACCTAACTTCTGACAGTAGCTGCATTTGGGTTTCCCCTTATGACAGCACTTGTCAGTAGTATGGTTGTCACATCCACAGATACTACAGGCCTTTGTAGGCTCCTTCCACTTATTATTTACTTATTTGAGTAAATAATGTTTGATCTTGTGGAGTGCCCTGCCTGCCCTTGTATTCATCCACTAACACCATGGCAAGTTCTTCTACCATGACTGAATCAACTCCTTTCCTGGCTATCTGGCCTGCCATATATGATGTGGTAAACATTGTCCAGGACTCCAGCATATTTAATAATAGAATATCTTTAAATTCATCATCAGGGAACAGCTTCCCCATAGCTGAGAGATTGTTCCACATGCACTTGAGTTTATTAATATGCATTGCAATGTTATCACCTTGGGACACTTTGCATTCAATAGTTCTCTCTTTGCAATGAGAGCAGTTTGAATGCCATGTGTCTGATGAGCCCTTTTTAGATTTTCCCACATTTGTGCCACTGTCTCAGCATGCATAATGTGGTCCATCTGTTGGTCATTGATATTAGTTAATATGAGGGTTTGCATGATTAAGTCTTCTTCTTCCCATGCTGCTATCTCAGCACTGTTGCTAGAATTGTCCTCTGGCTTTGGGCAGCTCCCCTCAGCATACTTAAAGACTTTGTGCAAGCATAAGAATTTCTGCATGTGAATTCTCCATCTGTGCCAATTATTATCTTTAAGCATGTCTACTTTGTATGAGGAGATGGTGCCAAGGTTTCATACCCTACTTCCAGCTCCACTAGTGTTATTTGTGTTTGTTGTTACATTAACAAGTCTTGAGTGCTTCCTGACATAGTGACATGAAGTTTTATTTAGATAGCAATAAGTTGATAGAGGTTTTTGTTTAGAATAGATGGTTAACTCAGGGGCAGCTCAGCAGGTGCTGCTAGAGATGGGCTGTTACCACTGCCCTGCCATCCTATACCCCCTTGGGGTCTTGCCATCAAAGAGGTTGGCTTTTGGTCTGCCCTCTCTTTTCCATGTGATTGTCATATCCATGTCACTTAGGTTAGGGATCACTGTCTAATGGACTATCCTTCTCAGTAGATACCTTCCTTTTCTGAAAGTTTACCCTCATTTGTACTAGTGTCTCTCCAGTAAAACTCTGGAAACTCCCAGAACTCCTAACTCCAGACCTCAGTAGTTACACATACTCTGGGCATAGTCTTTTTAGTACTTTTGGTCTAGCCTTCAGACTTTTGGATTGTCTGATACTCCGGTACAGCCTGTAGGAACATTGTCAATGTTCTGTACTGCCCTCCAGAGTTTTCACTACCTGGACATTGCCTTGGAACATTCCCTCTAGTATATAAGACCATGTACATACATTGTAGAACCTCAGCTGGAATATCAACTAGATCAATCTCAAGTCAAACTCCTGCCTACTCTCAGCATACCCATGACTTGTCCAAGGGCACAGCACATAAGCTGAGGCCAATTGGGTGTTGCTCCCCTGACTCCTCTGGACACTACCCTACCTCCTCCACTACTCTGGAGTTTCTAGGGTTTCCTGCACTCACTCTGGAGTTCCCATGCTCCCCCTGGGGTTTTCCAGAGTTTGCACCAACTCCTGTTTAGGGTCCAGACCCCTTGAGATATGGTTCTGACAGTGATAAGGTATTCATTCTATTTCTCTTTCTCATGTTACTTATGGTACTTGCTGTCATCTTTGCCAGCATAGACATTGTAGATGTGTTTGTTCATCACATACCATTTACATGAGGCACTGCCATGAGATCTTGATGGTAACCTCCAGGCCATTTGTGTTTGTATACTTTCTTCTTTGACTCATCTTTTGTACCATTAGTCATCTGCAGTCAGACAAGTGGCTGCTGCAGACCACTGCCTTTTGCTCACAGGCTTAGGATCTTTGATAGATCTGTAGAGACTCATACATCATAGATCCACTCCTGTGTGTATAAGTATGAAAGCTGAGGAGGTTAGCTTCTCAGTTTGAATCTACTCTGTGACTCATCTCTATCTCAGATTGACTGTCTTAGTCTTTTGCCAAGAGTCATCATCACTGTCTTAGCATTTGAATGGCATTTGAGTCTAACCCATGACAAGTCTATTATGCATGTGGAGTACCCTATGAAGCATCCTCATTTCAAGGTTTGTCTTCGCATAGTTCTGCTTGGGCTCACCTCTGCCTGTCTTAGGCATTTCAGTTTGCTGGGCATAACACAGGCCAAGATCAGGGATAATTTGATAGAGACTCTGTCTCTATCATCCCTGGCTTTATACACTTACATTATCTACACACTACCAGTACATGTACACACAAATGATGTCATAGATAAGCTTATCAAGATAAGCCCATACTGCCCCCAGATAACCAATACTGTTATTTCCAACAGCTTTGTTTTATAGCATCAAGCCAGGGCTCATAACCTGTAGGCTGTGAGCTCAATCATGAGAGTTATCAATAAGATAATTGATTGTATTGTTCACCTAGGCTACTTGGGTTTATATACTGTGTGAGAATATTATTCTAGAATAATCTACTGTAATGGAGAACATTCAACTACCTTAGAATCCCTTGTACAGGATGCCAGTATCTACTCTGCAATACCAACAACAACTTATATGTTTACACTGTACACCAAGGTCTCTTCATGGAGGATGATCAATTGGCAGTGTTTTACCCTGCTTGGCAAGGTTTCTGTGGTCCAGTCGCCGAGAAGGGGAATTTTTTCTGTCATATGACGGTTCCCACAGCACATATGGGTGCAGTAGGAACCTTGCCAAGCAAGCCATGGACAAACTCAATTGCCCCAAAGAAAAGGCTGCAGCACTACTTTCAGCGAAAGGGGTGTCTGGAATT
The DNA here is from genome assembly GCA_024613145.1 of Pisolithus marmoratus. NCBI lineage: Eukaryota > Fungi > Basidiomycota > Agaricomycetes > Boletales > Pisolithaceae > Pisolithus > Pisolithus marmoratus. Next base: position 71,690 of record JANFAE010000285.1, on the reverse strand, counting down.
CAGGTGCTTTTTTTTCCCCTCCCATGAGCATGGGGCCGGTATTGACACTGACGTGGCTGTGTTCCATCATGCATAGATCTTTGCTGATATGATGTATCTGTCATCTCGAGGAGCCTACCATATTTGAACCCAGTTACTGTGCACAACCCACTTTCTGAAGTTCTATTTCTCAACTATGCCTGAACTTGTCCATTAGGAATAGGCGAAGGGAGGAGAAGCTCACAGACAGCTGGGATTTGTGGATGCAGACCATTGGTGAGATCACCGGTAGGTGTTTTAGAACGGCAGAGCTCGTTTATTAGCTGGATACTAAGCATTGGTCTAAGGAGGAGATTGCGGACTGCCTAGAGCTTCCTATGGGCGGGATGGACTAAATTCTGGACCTTACTGCTGGTACATGGATATGCTGAATTATGGTACGTGTCCCACGTGGACATTTAGAGGTAAGCTCCTATGCGATTCGCAGTCGAGTCATTTGCACGTGCATTCAGGCGCATTCTGATAATCTTTGTTGATCATGCTACCAGGTACAAGCCATGTCCTGTGGGCTGCACACTGGCGCAGGACAGCTGAATACCCATTGTAGGTCGCAAATCTCAAGCCACATGGTGATTAGCATGATTTAGCACATGGTGCTGTTCTTTCTGGTACTTTGTACCGCTCTCCCTTGATACAGGTCACTCCACTCTGTCACGTGCCTGCACTATGCCTTTGTTCTCGTGCACGCTTTTAAGTCGTGCGAGGAGAACTCCCCTCCTTCTCTGTAGCTTTGTTGTGCCACTCGTTCATCATGAATACAGAACAGACAATCCATCTCGCCAACGACAGGGATGACGAAGTGTTCATTGCAGTAAGTTGATCCGATATACACTAATGCTACTGAGTAATTGGTTTTCACCAGAAGCACGAGCACCACTACTCTCCAATGTGCCCTCAGCATTTACCAAATTTGACCATTCCCTCGAGTCCTACTTGCCCTATCGCTCCTCTTCCCATTCCGCTTGTGTGTCCAAATGAAGCTTGTACCTCTACAGGACCACTAACTCCAATATCACAGAATCACTTGACTGATCCCATGATGGGAAAGATCATCTTAAGTGCTGTGTCGGAGGTAAGTCCCTGCCATCTTTGTTGTGAGGTTCCAAGCTCAAGCCTCCTTGACTATAGGATATGTGGCCCTTTGCACAGGCTTACAATCGTATGTTGGACATTTTGGGGGAAATGTTAAGCGTGGCAGAGCATGCATTGCAGAGTTATTGATATAGATCCAACTATTGTTCGTGTCAGTAACCAAAAGCACCACGGTTCATGGATCTGGCAACCGTTTGTCTTCCTGTCACAAATATTCGCTCGGGTACTGTGTGAATGACTTCTCTTGAAAATCTTCAAGAGTTAGGGTTGCGTGATCATGCGACATATATGTTGAATCATGATGGGCGTCAATGGCTAACTACTACACTGTTACTCCTGTAGATGATGGGCTACTGGAGGTAGATCAAGGAACGAATGAACTGCCGACTGCACCTGACCCAGCACTGCCACAGCTGCATCACGAATGAAACCTCTCACTGTTAGAACGACAAGCCATCCCTCCGATAAGAAGGACAATGCGAGCGACAGCACTGTATATGTGATATCGCGCACCTAAACAGATACCATTTAGGAATTGTGTAGATGGGGAACCAACCATGCGTACAAAACTGATGATGCCCAGGCAGATCCCTCTCCACGGGATATGCAACCACATCAACCATATGGCAGCAAAGGCTGCAGCGCCCCATAGTATGGTGAACACCACTGCTAATGCTACACGCCCATAGTCACTCCAATCCATAGAGAAACGTAGTACCTTCAAAATAGTAAGTCGAGTAAACCCGAACACAACCAACATGGACAAAAATATAATGAACCATTAATTGATGCCAGAATACTTCAACGACATCCAAAGAAGAGGCTGCGAAATCCAGATTTAATTACGGTGAACACGAGCCGACGAGGTACGAACTGATGTTCGCCTTCCAAATCTTAATATATGTGCCCTGCCCTTTCAACGCAGATCTGACAGCAATATAGTTCCACGCGCCCTGTTGATAAGTCTGTAGGTATGTTGGCTATGGCGTCACAGACTGATATAGGATATCCCCATTATGCTTACCGCTACTGCCTGCATAATGTCACCTATACCAGTGTAGTCAACACTTGAGTCCAGTAACCCCACCCAAGCACTTACTGCCATGGGGGAGAACCTGATACAGGTCCTTCGAATCCGTGTTCCAGACACAGATGTTTCCAGTAGTTGCACCCGAGACCACAGCTCGTCCTCCGTGGAGAAATGCAACTGACAAAGGACATTGTACACCGCGCCCTGGCTCATGGTCCCATATCCAGATGGCCTTCTTGCCACCTAATTTATAAAGACAAAGGCCATCTTGCAATGTGCTTACAACAAGGACATTCATGTCATGGCAAATGGCGGAGCTTGCACTGTTGTGATATTGAGATGAACGGATGACCAAGTCCTGTGCACCTACAAAACTCACATTTGAGAAATAGAGGGAGGCTTGACATGCCATGCAACGGTCTTGTCAACTATATTCCACACCCTGAGAAGTTTCAACATAATCTGAAATAACTCTCTCTGGGTACTTACACTATACCATGGTTGAGGTAGGAGGCGATAAGCTTGCGACCGCCACTAAGGAAGTGAAGCGCACGTGGTCGTACACGCAGATCATTGTCAGTGTACTTGGCCTCGACCTTAGGGGGGGCAGGTAGTCTAGTTGCAGCAGTATATTCATCTGCAGATTTCAGCTGGATTGAGATGCATAGCATTCGTGGTAGTCACTCACCTTGATTATCAGCAGCGGTGATATTAACTTGGTTGCCGACACCGATTGCCCACAGATTGCTGCTCACGTCAATATCCATGCAGAAAACAGGAGCTTTGATGCCCAGACGGATGACCTTCTTTTCAAATCCATCCTGAAGTATTTATCACTGTTGGTTGATTAAGACGACCCCGATAGCAGTTGCTTACAGGTCTGAAATGACTCATGAACAACACTGAGCCATCGTCACAGCCGCATATCAAGGTCTCTTCTCGAGCGGGATGCCAATGGAGGATATTGATAGCACTGTCGAATACAACCCGAAAGAGAAAAGAGCCACTATGCATGCTCCATATACAGATGGAGTGGTCAGAAGAACCACTCGCAAGATATTTCCCACAAGGAGAAAAGGAAACAGTATTCACGGAATCTCCATGTTCACCAACCAAGGTCTTGTGCTCGACATATGCTGGCATAGTGGGTGGTTTTCGAAAGAACAAAGACCACAGGAGTGGCGCGGTATTCTGACGTGTCACGTGGTGAAAGAGCCGATTGTCACATCAAGGTGAAATACTTATTGTTGTTCATATGCTCTAAGGATGAAGTCCACGACTGTGGCCGCCCATCAGATACTTTTGTTTGTCTGAGGCGTTTAGTGATGAAAGATCCAAATTGCACGGGGAACTCACAACTGTGTAAGCCCTACGGCAGCGACGGGTGTGTCTCCAAGTTCGGAGTGGTGCAGGAGAAGGATTGAATTTCACCTTACCAATCAACGGGAACACTGCAAGCATTTCACAATTTTTCATCCCAAAATATGCTGAAAAAATTGAAAAAAGAGATACTCTTTTATTTCAGCTGTTTTCAAAGAAAAAAGGTGAATGTAATGTAATGTTTTCTTTGTCTTTTCTGCCAAAAAACATGAATTAATGGTAATGCCCATTAGGTTCTTCACTAATGGGTATTAGCATCAATCAATGTTTTTTAGTAAATCATGCAAAGAAAACAAAGTGTTATTATTGCCTTTTCTCTTTGAAAACATGTGTCAAAAAAGAGTATCTCTTTCTTCAATTTTTTCAGCATGTTTTCTCAAGAAAAATTGTGAAATGCTTGCAGTGGAACGTGGACTGCAAGATTAGCTGAAATGTCCAAAACCAGCAACAATAACCCATACCACGTACGAAAACAATTGATGGCACGATACACTGAACATTGCAACACAAATGACCACAAACAACAAGGGACGCCCCACTAAGTTATAAGCAAGATCCCCAGTGGCAACGCCAGAGCCTACTGTATTCGAACCAGATTACCCGCTTTCCGAAGTTCTAGTTCCCAACTATGCCTGAAGTCATCCATTCAGCATAGGCAAAGGGAGGAGGAGTTCGTGGACAGCTGTGATTTGTGGATGCAGACCGTTGGTGAGATCGCTGGTAGGTGTTTTAGAATGGCAGAGCTCGTTTATTAGCTGGATACTAGGTAGTGGTCTAAGGAGGAGACTACAGACCGCTTAGAGCTACCGCCAGCCTATGGGCAGGTTGGAGTAAACTCTGGACCTTACCGATGGTACATGGATATGCAGAATTATGGTATGTGTCCCACGTGGACATTTAGAGGTAAGCTCCTATGCGATTTGCAGTCGAGTCATTTGCACATATGCTCAGGCGGACTCTGATAATCTTTGTTAATCATGCTACCAGGTACATGCCGTGTTCTGTGGGTTGCACACTGGCGCAGGATGGTTGAATACCCATTGCAAGTCACAAACCTCAAGCTGACACGGTGATTAGCATGATTTAGCACACCGGCTGTTCTTTCTGGTGCTTTGTACTGCCCCCCCCCCTTGATACAGGTCACTCCAGCCTGCCACGTGTCTGCACTATGCTTTTGTTCATGTGTATGCTTTCAAGTCATGCGAGGTGAGTTCCCCTCCTTCTCTGCAGCTTTGTTGTGCCACTTGTCCATCATGAATACACAACAGACAGTACATCTCGTCAGTGACATGGATGACAATGAAGTGTTTACTGCAGTAAGTTGAGCCGAGATAGACCAATGTGCTGAGTAACTGGTTTCCGCCAGAAGCACGAGCACTACTACTCTGTGGTGTGCGCTCAGCATTTACCAAATTCGTCCATTCTCTCAAGTCCTACCGCTCTCCCATTCTGCTTGTGGATTCAAGTGAAGCTCGTACATCTACAGGGCCACTAACTCCAGTGTCGCAGAACCACTTGACTGATCCCATGTCGGGCAAGATCATCTTAAGCACTGTGTTGGAGGTAAGTCCCTGTCATCTCTGTTGTGAGAAACCTCCTTGACTATAGGATATGCGGCCCTTTGTGCAGGCTTACAATCGCATGTTGGACATTTTTGGGGAAATGATAAGCATGGCAGAGCATGCATTGCAAAGTTCTTGATATAGATCAAACTATTATTCTTGTCTGTAACCTATCCTCCCCTTCATAGACTGTACACAGATGCCCTAATGCCGCCATGTTTGCTTATACATGGGATTGCTTGAAGCCATGAGACTGCCAGTCTACTAGTCAGATACAGCATTGACTATGGCATCATTCCGGAAGACATCAAAACACAACTTTCCTTGCCTCTGTTGGCACATGTCTCGGCTTGATACTTGTGGTGATGTCCATCTGCGGAGCAGTTATGGCTGCCCTTTTCTCTTCAGATATGTTTCATGGCGATGAACTGGGTCTTTTGTCATCGTCATACTGCCTGGTTGATATTTCTGAGTGCAGACTGCACAGTACACGCCTCATTTGTGTCATTCTGTGTACCCCGACATGAGGACAGCTGGCTCAATGAAAACATGGATATAGATTCCATCCCACTACCTAGCATGTTCAAGTATTTCAGCTTCAATATCATGTAGAATATCAGTATAGGAATATATATCCTGGCTAGACTGTCAGTTTGTGCCTTCAGTTAGCGTCTGATGGTTGCTCGCCTTATAAAGTGGTAGTACATGAATGACAGGTTTCACGATACAGTCAAGCTTGAATGGGGTCTTAGCAAAAGGCACAAGAAAGCCAGACGCACGAGTGACTATAGGTGCTTTGACTTCGTCATAGTACAAGCAGCCGGCAAGGATGCCAAACTGAGGGTAAGGGTCATGCTTTGCATCTGTGTCACTCAAGGACATGTAGCATGAGATAACTGCAAAGGCTGTATCGCCTTCTCCCTTCAGAACGAATAGCGCGAGTATTTGAGCAGCAATCTGGATGCTTCTGTGAGGCCTGGGGAGCTGAACCATGGCATGCGAGTTCCGTTGTGACTGGGCTGCAGGCTGGAACACCACGCCTCCCACCTCCACTGTTTCACACCAGCAGATCACTATCAATGGCATCAGACTTGATTTCTGAAGTTCCTATAAATGTACCTTTGGGTGACTGGGTGTGCATGTATTCCATCACCAGTGGTAGGAAAGTCTGGTGCACACAAGCCAGACGACCTCCCCTATGTGGGTTTGCAAGAATGATCTTCATTTCTGCAGAAGTTCCGGAGGCATGCGCATCATTCAATCGAGTGCCACGAAGTTTGGACTTGAACGCCTGTTGGAATGGGCCACAAAGGTCCTTCATCTCTGTAGGCAGTCATGGGCTGTTCAACAGCAGTTGCAGGTTTGCTGCTCTGCACGCGTCATTGACAAATGTTAACTCCAGTTCACCTGAAGGATTCAAGGGGCACAACATTATCAGTTTGAGACAGGGGGGTCTACTCAGGTAGATGTTCACCAAAGCGCATATTTGTCTTGGTCCTCTGAAGTGTATAGTTGAAACACTCGAAAGCCCAGGTTCTCCATGAATGCACCGGCCCCAGTCCAACCAGCAGCCTCTCGAAATGGAGGCAAGCATGGTGAACAGGCTGTATCTTCGCTTCCTTATATAAGTTCAAAACACCCGACAGGTAGTTCTTGAAGTGATACGAGTAACAGCTTGCTAGTTCTTCTGAAGTAGACCTGAAGCTAGCGATGTAAACTGTGGTGACAAGATGCATGTAATTGTTGAGCATCTGCTGTTGCCTTCCCTGCGAGTGGCCCCAAATATGAACCAATGTAATGACGAGATGGATCATACCAACCGAACGCCACTGGTCAGCTGAAAGCTTCTCTTTTCGAAGCCCAACGATGATGGAGCTGGGAAAATGGATGATGGAAGAACCAGCCACTCTTGATCTCTCCATATTTCTTCAAGAATGGCACGACCAAGTACAACAGGCATTTCATGATCATCAACAGCGGTATATTCAATTGGATGCTCCGGTAGGTTTCCTTGCACATTCGTGAGGCCATGTTCAGTGCGCTGAAGTAATACTATTAAACATGCTCGACCACTAACGGTAGAGTATTTACCCATTTGCCAATTAGGTATGTGACATGGTCATACTGGTCACCGAAGTTGGTGTCAAAAGTGGATTGTTGGTCCTTTCCATTTGGTTCCTCATCCTTTGAATCACTGGAACTCTCCATGATATCATGCTCGATGGTGTGGTCCACATTCCCCTGAAGTTCCAGAGCAGGACCCTCGAGATACCAGGCAGATTTGTTGAGTTTGCAATGGCATGCATACATTGCTTTGGGGATCAAGTGGCTGGGAACATACTTCAATTGAGATTGGCACCAGGTGGTACTTGATCCACAGCCTACAATATTGCAGGTGCATAGCTGCAGGCGCTGGGGAGTCCTCCCCCCCATGGTCAATGAGAAGAATAAAGACAAAGATCAAAGGTAGATCATCTGGGACGATCCAGGACGATCTGGAACGTGGCTTCCATGCCGCATCACAAGATACAATTGGGGTCTTTTTGATTGACAAATTAGACGTTAGCATCGTAAAAGGTCATGATATATAGGTAACTGTCATTGGCAAGTTTTGCACATGACTTTTTTTGATCGCAAAAAAATCACCCAACTTATCCCCTCAATGCATGATTGGGATTCAATGAAATGAATGCGCTGGGCTCACAGGGACGAAGAAAGAAATTATGGGTATCCTCAGGCCTAATGGCGACAATGGGGTAGTTTACTGCCACCACCGGCCGTCCAGCAAGACATGGTTGGCTCACCCACATGACGAACCCATTGGGAGGCTGGTACAATCGACAAACAGAAGTACTGGACATAGTGTAGAAGCACCACTTTGGGTTGAGGGATAGCCAGGCACAAACCTGGACACCGGGACAAGCAAACTTACAAGGAACAATATGATGCTGGCAACACCAAGCCCATCATTAGAACAGTATGTGAAGAGAGCAAATAAATCCATACCCCTTGCATGTTGGCTGCGGCACAACAGCATTGATCAATTCCTCGTGCTGCCTCTGGTTATCTATGCACCAAGCTAAAATAATGTGATCAATATCAGAACATAAAACACAAGTCAGGTACCTACTCTCAGAAAGGGCATTGAGTAATTCTTGTTGTCCACCATTTTTCTGTGCAAGATGCTTGAAGGCCTGTTCGACACCTGAACGCTTATTCACAAACCTACCAATCCAAAGATGCCAATGCAGATGACCTACCGGGTTGGCCCTCATTCACTTGTCTAACATCATCCTCCCTTTGCTTAGTAGGGCTTTGTTCCTCAACGATTCTTGCCACAATACCAAGCAGCTCCTGGATTTGACCATCTCTCTAAGTTCACGATCCCAGCTGATTGATTACCCCTGCCAAACTGCTGACGCCTCCTTTGGCCTGCAGTGCAATTACAAGATTCAGCACATTCATCACCCACCCGACATAGGAGGACATAATGACAAACAACGGTTCTGGTACAAAAATCCAACAAAATGCCTTCATCACATTTGGGTAGGTACCATATTCCGCATATCCATGTACCAGTAGGGTCGACAGCATTGCACCTATAGGCAGGCGGTAGCCCCAAGCCGTTCATAATTCCTACATTAAATCATCGCTTAGTACCCAGTCATAATTGAGTTTTATTGTCCCAAAGCACCTAATGGCGGCTCACTGACATTTGGCACAAGCAAATGGTATCTCCCTGTGAATATGGGATCAGCCTCACCTTCCTTTGCTTATGCCTTGAGCATGGAAGGAACAATTTGAGATATAGTTCAGCACTCCGAGTAAGAAAGTGGTAATGAGCTATAAGTCTCAGTGATATAGGAAGTCACTATAGATTATCTACCTAATGAGCTATAAGTCTACAGCACATCAGTAGGTAGTAATGAAGGGTAAGAATAGTGTAGCTCACCTCAGTGATATAGGAAGTCACTGAGGTGCGAAGGAGTGCATACGAAAATTTACTAGGGTGATTATATAAGCAGATGTCCGTAGTCTCTACTAAGGTAAACCTTAACATCCAACACTCCCCCTCACTTCGGACGAAGTCCAAGTGCCAAAGCAAAGTGTTTAGCTTTAGTATGAGGTAAGGCCTTAGTAAGGGTATCAGCAACCATTTCAGAGGTAGGACAATAAATGAGATGAAAACAGTGATTTTCAACAGCAAAACGAATGAAATGGTATCTTATGTCAATATGCTTGGTATGAGCATGATAGCTACCATCCTTTGTGAGGGCAATTGCAGCTTGACTGTCCAAATGGAGTGGGAGTGGGTGCTCGAGGGGGCGGAAGACCTCTCCAATGAGTCGTCGTAGCCATAAACCTTCTTTTGCTGCATGGGTAGCAGCCATGTACTCGGCTTCGGCAGTGGAAAGTGTAACGAGTTCCTGTTTCCGAGATGTCCAGCTGATAGCACCACCATCAAGTAGGTACACATAGCCACTGATGGCATGCCGGTGTTCCTGTGTGGCTCCGTCAGCATCAGTATAGCCTACGAGGCCACTTTCGGTGATGCCAAATGTCAGTGTGAAGGTTTTGGTACCAGCCAGATATCTATATATTTGTTTTACGGCTTCCCAATGAGCTACTCCAGGTGCGTTATTGAACTGTGCAACTGTGGAAACAGCAAACGCAATGTCTGGATGGGTTCCGACTGTCAGATGCATCAGGGATCCAACAGCAGCATGGTAGGGAACATTTTTCATATGTGCGACTTCTGTGACAGACTTCGGGGACTGGTCACGCGAGAGTTTCAGCCCAGGATCCATTGGGACAGTGGCCGGTTTGGAGTTGGCAAGGTTATACTTAGCCAAGATGGCTTCCGTATATGTCTGCTGCGAGAGAGAGATGGTTCGAGCACTTCGATCATGGGTTACCTGCATTCCGAGTAGCCAGCTAATTGGTCCTAGATCCGAGATCTTGTAGCATGCTGAAACTTCTTGTTTGAACGAACGAATGAGTTCAGGAGAGCTACCAGTGACTGTACAGTCGTTGACATGGCTGGCGAGCATGAGTATGTCATGCCCAATCTCGCCATAGAAGATCCCCCAGTCTGCATGTGCAAGGCTGAGTCTGAGCTCATTGAGCGACTTACTGAGCTCCTGGTACCACCTTAGCGCTCCCTGTTTGGAGCCATACAGGGCAACATTCAGCTTTCCGACTGGTCGGGTGAACCTCCCATCCATAGCGTAGCCTTCTGGGAGCTGCATGTAGATATCTTCACCCTCACCGAGTTTACCATTAAGGAAGGCTGAGTGGAAGTCAAAGACTTCGATGTCCCAGTCATTGCGAGCAGCAATAGCGAGAACAGTATGTAGGGATGACAGTCGAGCGACCAGGGCATAGGTATCTTCGTAATCGATCCCCTGGACCTGCGAGTAACCTTTCGCAACGAGTTGCGCTTTATACTTCTCGATTTCGCCCAAAGCATTCCGTTTGATCTTGAAGACCCACTTACAGCCAATGACGTTCGCTCCAGTGGGGCATTCGACGACATCCCAGGTGCGAGCGGCTTCGAGGCTTTTCAGTTCAGCATTTATGGCAGCTTCCCAGCTCGGCCAGTCTGCTCGTGCCTGTGCCTCATTTACTGTTGATGGATCGAGCCCTTTGGCCTCACTTACACCAGCTACCATAGCATAGATATCTTCTGAGTCGTCGTCTGCAGTTAATTCATCTTCGATTAGAGCAAGGGTCGCATTCTCGGGTGATTTAGGACTGTTGTGACGACTGTCACTGTCACGTAGTTGTCTCATGTAATCCAGTGTGATGCGACCATCACGAGTGCCCTCTCCTGCTCTCAGACGTCGCACATAGTCTGATTCGAAGTGTTGTCGAGCAGAACGACGAAGTGGAGGTGGAGTTTCGAAGGTTGGACCCAAATGGTCAGTTCTAGGTGTGTGATGCATCGTTTCTGGTTCTGTTGGCTGCTGGACTTCGAGTGCAGGTCGTTCTTGTGCCATTTGGCCTTGCGGGAGCGATTCCCGACGTTCCGTGTGGTTTTGCGATGGATTGCGACCATTCCACATGTCCTGTAAGTCCTCATTCTCCCCCTCATGTGGTAGGCATTGAAGCGACACAGAGACGTCTCGTTTGGGGAATACAACACTTCTCTCGACCCCAACTGTCTTCGAGTCGACCCAATACACCCTGTGGCCATCGCTTTCAGTGTTGAAACCCAGCCAGTGTCCATCTCGAGCCCTAGCATCAAGTTTCGAGCCACTGGGGTCATGAACTTTGACTCAACAACCCCAGACAGGTAAATTAGATAGGTCGGGCGCCTTTTTGTACAGCATTTCATAGGGCGTTTTATTTCCGAGACGACGTGTCGATGATCTGTTTTTCAGCCAGGTCGCATGCATTATTGCCTCACCCCAGAGGTTTTTGGGTAATCCAGAGGCATGTATCATGGCTCGGACACGTTCGACCAGTGTGCGATTGAGTCGTTCAGCTACACCATTATGCTCAGGCATGTCATGCACGGTGATTCGCCTTTCTGTGCCCTTTGACTGCAGGTATTGACTAAATTCTTTGCTCAGGTACTCGCCACCACGATCAGAATGCAAATGCTTAATCTTTGTGTCGAACTGGGTCGACAACCAAGCTTCGTATGCTTTGTAGGATGAGAAAGTGTTGGCCTTGGATTTCTGTAGGTATAGAGTGGTGTACTGAGTGTGGTCATCTGTAAATGAAGCATAGTACAGGCTATGGCCTGGTGTTTGGACAGGGGAAGGTCCCCAGAGGTCTGTGTGGACTTCATCTCCAAGGTTTTCTCGTCGTGGTGGGTCTCGTTCCTTTCCAATAGGTTTGTGGGTGGTTTTGGCATACTCACAGGAGTCACAGGTACCCATGGTAGAGTGTGCCTCGTCGAGCATAATGCCAGAGATTGTTCCTTCTTTGAGCATGGCTTGGATGGCTGTGGGGGCGATATGGCCAAGTCGGGTATGAATTTCCTCCATTGTGAGCAGCTCAGAGGCCTTTGTGAGACCAGCAAAAATATGATGTGAGTGTTTGAGACAGTATAGACCTTTGCTTAGGGGAATTTCACCCAGTTTCTTCTTCTGAGCATTGAAGACCTGACAGCGCTTGTCATGGAAGAGTGCTGCACATCCTGCAAGGTCGAGTTTGCTTATAGAGACAAGAGTGATGCCCATTTTGGGTGCATAAAGCACATCCTTGAGACAGATATGGGTTTGACCCTTTTCAGATGGCAGGGAGATCATGAGGTCCCCTTTTCCAATTGCGAGGAAGGTGTGGTTGTCAGCAGCTGTGATTGGCTTAGGTACGATGGGCTTGTAGTCAAGGAATTGACTGCGGTAGGAGGACATGTGCCTCGAAGCACCAGAGTCGAAGAGGATCATTTCTTCATGATTGTCGAGGCCTGCCCCTGCAAGGAGGGCATGGTCATAGGTTCTGGTAAATGCCTCCTCGTTGAGGTCGAGATCATCTGCCTGTGTGAGCCAGACTCCATCGGGCTCAGTGTCTGTGCTGGGCTGGGCAGTCGTGCTAGCTGTTGCAGCCACAGTAGCAGCCTTCTTGCTACCTTTCTTTTTCCCTTTGAACCACTTAGGAGCCTTCCCAGCTCTTCCGCCACCCTCTTGCCAGCATTGGTCCTTGGCATGGCCCTTCTTTCCACAGTTTTCGCAGGTGGTCGACTTCTTGTCCTTCGCTGAGTAAGCTGCATCCTCAGTGGTGCCCGAGGTAGTTTTCTTTGAGTGGACCTTGCGTCGATCATACTCATCAAGTAGAATCTTCATAATGAAGTCAGACTCAAGGTCCTTCTGAGAGACGAGAGCTGAGGATGTCATCGCAGCGATGTTGGAGTCATATGAAGTCGGGAGGGAGCTAAGTATGATGGCTGAGAAGTCTTCATCACCAATTGATTGTCTGAGTGCAGCAAGTTGTTCGCGCAGCAAACGCAGTTTGTCGAAGTGAGCACGAAGGTCCCCCTTCTCGTTGCAGTGAGTTTCCTGCAGCTTGCGGCGAAGGTTGATTGCGACAACACGAGAGCAGTTCTGGAAGAGGTTTGTGAGTGTGTCCCATACGTTTTTCGCAGTCTCTTCTTTCTGAACTTGGAGGAACAGAGATTCTGGGAGTGATGCTGCAATGACCTGTTTCACAGCACCATCATCTTTGGACCATTCCTTAAACTTGGCAGGGTACTCACTGACAAGTTTTTGCTCAGCAGCTGTGGGCTTCCAGCTGGAATCCTTCCCTTTCGAGGGATCCTCTGGCTTCGCATCCAAGCCACTTAGGTGATCTGTTAGGCCTTTCGAGCCAACAGCCCACTCAACTCGAGCCTTGTAATAGAGCCAATTACTACCATCCACATTGAGGGTAGGGACTTGCAGGTAGTCTTCTTTTGCCATAGTAAGGTAATGCTTCTGTCCGAGAATTCTTCCGGTATTAGAGCGTGGGAGCGGGGCTCATAACCTAATGAGCTATAAGTCTCAGTGATATAGGAAGTCACTATAGATTATCTACCTAATGAGCTATAAGTCTACAGCACATCAGTAGGTAGTAACGAAGGGTAAGAATAGTGTAGCTCACCTCAGTGATATAGGAAGTCACTGAGGTGCGAAGGAGTGCATACGAAAATTTACTAGGGTGATTATATAAGCGGATGTCCATAGTCTCTACTAAGGTAAACCTTAACATCCAACAAGTGGGTTGTCCATAGTAGCCAAGTTCAAGCTGGATAACCCCGTACGACTTGGGGTGGATTCTACCACATCGTGTTCAGCGTAGAATAGAGGGGGAAAGAAGGGACACACATGTTGGACACAGTTGTGCCTTGCAAAACGAGATGGCAGATACAAGATCATGATGTCTAGCTGTTGAATCTGTCGCTTGACCTATATCAAATGGAACAGAGTCCTGCCAGCATCAATGCTGGCTCGCAGAAGATGGTGCATAGAGTAAGCACCCAAAGGAGAATCTGGTGCATGCAATAACCTTTTCTGGGCATAATAAATGCACTGCGCCGATCAGTGCTATCGATATCATTTTTACTGTTCAAATCCACGGAACAAAAGCGTATGATGTATTCTGAGACTGTTTTCAGCCATATCATGGGTAGGTTTCTCCCCCATTTTTGACAACATCCATGCAAAGCTAACATTTCTGCGTTGCTAGCACTGTCTTTGATGGCTGGCAAGGTTCCACAGTGGCTTCCAGCAGCCATTCTTTTGGTCATTCTTGTCTTCTCTCTAACAATCCCTTTCACCATGATGGATCCCATCATTGAGCATTCAGTCAGGCGCTAACCTTGAGGTATTTTTTACAGTAGCATTGGTATATGAAGGTGTTCATGGCCATGCCACACATACGTCAAAAGGGTACACGTACAGAGGTACCATAGGCACCTATGAAGGTACGTTTACTCTAGACCTCCAACGTGTAACTTTCCTAGACATACTGGATCTCATCATGAAACAGATCCTCCCAGATGACCAGATCTGAGAGGTGGGGATCGTTGACAATGCAGTTCTTTGGCTGCCTGAGTATGTCGCTCACTACTGCAAAGAAGTCACTAAATTTATTGACTTCAGTAGGTTTCATCCGCATGGGTTCCCTACACACAGGGCAATCATACAGCACAACATTGAGATATCTTCCGTCATACAACTCCATCAATGTCTCCACAGTAATGGCAGGCCGCCTCAGGTGCTCAGGGATGATTGTTGAGTCAGTATCGATTTGCTCCCTGAGGGAGGTATAGATGGAGTCCCTCAAGCAACCATAGCAAGCTACATGGCCACATTTGACAGGACTAACCATGCTGGTAAGTAATGGACACAATTCTATCCTGGGAGCGATAACTTACATGAACTGTCTGTAGGCACAACCCTTGCAAACATCGCACCTTGCAGCAGCATCATGAGCTGCAGTTATCTGTTGGTGAGTCAAACAACATGAAGTTGTGTGCAAATGAAGAAGCCAAACCTGTTGAACAGTTGCTTTAACATCTTCTTGCATTGCTTGTGCCCTATAGAGAGCCTTTTCTGCCTTTTTCTTTGCAATTCTCAGCTTGGTTAGTTCCCGGACTAACATCTGTCCTCTGCTGTGGCAGCAGCAACCAATGACTCACCAAGCATGATCGTTTCACTTCTTTCTTGAAAAAGGTTGTGATATCTGATACTTCTTTAAGTATTCGGTTACTATCCACCTTGGGCTTCCGTGGAAGGCCAGAGGAGCACTTAGATGAGGCACACTGGTGGTACAGAGTCGAGTGCGAATGCGTGGTGGGCATGGTTCGGTGAAGGTATGTCCAGTCACAACATGACATGGGCCTGAACTCTTATATGCCTTGCAGCACAAAGGCACTGTTTGTGCTCCTATTCGTGTCATAATCATTCATACACTCACTCTTCACATTTCACATCCGATAAGTCTCATTAACTTGAATCGTGTTGTCCCCATGTCATTTACATACTCTGATTCGGCGCTAATGATCGCTTGAACACAAAGGCATTGAGTACTAGGACCCGAAAATTCACGTAGAGAACAGGCTTACATAACAGCACTTCGTCTTGGCTTCAATCACTGCAAGCATTTCACAATTTGTCTTCAGAAAACATGCTGAAAAAATTGAAAAAATTGATACTCTTTTTTGATGGGTGTTTTCAAAGAGAAAAGGCAAAAATATTACTTTCTTTTCTTTGCATGATTTTCCACAAAACATAGATTGATGGTAATACCCATTAGAGTAGAAGCTAATCAACATTACCATCAATTGATGTTTATGGGCACAAAAGACAACAAAAATGAAGTATTATATTTGCATTTTTTCTTTGAAAACATGCAAAATAAGAGAGTATCTCTTCAATTTTTTCAACATATTTTTTCATGAAAAATTGTGAAATGCTTGCAGTGGATGGCCTGTCGATTACCATCAATTTGGCGTGATCCACTCCTAGACTGTCCACAGTTCATGGTGGGTGCCCTGTACAATGCAGATTCATCATCACTAAACATATGGATAGCCTTTCTCAGCACGATCAGTGCAATTGGCTTTATTATGCCACCATCGGTGTTGATAACCTTGTTTCTCCCATTCAAACTGGACTGCGTGATGTAGTCCCGAGACTGTCTTTGGTCACAACCTCGGTAGGTTTCTCCCCCATTTTTCCTCTTGAAGCCGATGACATTTCTGCCTGCTGGCATCTGTGATGGCTGACCACGTTTCACAGCTGTCCAAGCAGTCCCTGTAATCGAGTATTCAGTCAAGGACTAACCATGAGGTACATTTTATAATAGCATCGATACATGATGGTGTCCATGACTGCCGCACATACATCAAAACAGCTGCATGTTTCGAGGTACTGCAGGAGCATATGAATGTATGTTTACCCTGGAACTCCAATGTACAGATGTCCTCACATGTAGCTTACCTAGACACAGTGCATCTCATCATGAAACATATCTTCCCAAATGTCCAGGTCTGAGAGATGGAGATGTCAAAAAGCTTTTGTGTCCACAGGGGCATCTGATACAGAGGGCACTCACTCGGCACGACTCCGAGATTTCTCAGATTGTGCAGCTCTGTTGTCTTAGCAGTATTGGGTTGTCGTCTCACACTGCAAGCATTTCACAATTTTTCTTCAGAAAATATGCTGAAAAAATTGAAGAAAGTGAGACTCTTTTTTGATAGGTGTTTTCAAAGCAAAAAGGCAAAAATATTATTTTCTTTTCTTTGCATGATTTTCCACAAAACATATATTGATGGTAATACCCATTAGAGTAGAAGCTAATCAGCATTACCATCAATTGATGTTTATGGGCACAAAAGACAACAAAAATGAAGTATTATATTTGCATTTTTTCTTTGAAAACATGCAAAATAAAAGAGTATCTATTTCTTCAATTTTTTCAACATATTTTTGCATGAAAAATTGTGAAATGCTTGCAGTGTCAGCTGCCCAGGGATGTTTCTCCAGTCCGCATCAAGCTGCTTTCTGAGTCAGGTATGGAACCAGCACCTCATGCAACCTTAGCAACATAGGCAGCTGCATTCAACAAGACCAACTGCATTGGTAAGTAATCAACATGATCTTGTTCTGGAATTGACAACTTCCACAGATTGTCTGTCAATGCAACAGTTATAAATACCACACTTGGCAGCAGCATCGGGAGCTGCAGTAATGCACAGGTATGCATCGATGAAGTGACCAAACCTGTTCAACAGCTGCCACAAGGTCTTCTTGTGTTGCTTGTGCCCGATCCCTTTCCAATTCTCAACTCGGTTAGTTCCCAGATTTACATCTGTCATGTGCTTCCACAGTAGGAAAACAATGGCTCAGTGGACATGATTATTTCACTTCATTCACTATCTGGTCACTATCCACCTTTCGGACTTCCATGGAAGGCTGGAGAAGCACTTAGATGATGAGTGCAGGTGGCACAGAGTTGAGTGCAAGCATGTGGTGTGCCTGGCTTTTGGTAAGGGTATGTCGGGTCGCAACAAGATATGGGCCGAAATTCTTATCACCTTCTGGCACACAGGCATTACTCGTACTCCTATTTGCATCGCAATCATCCATACACCCTCTCTTCACATTTCACATCCAGGCATCTGACCGCAGCACTTGTCTCCAACACCATTTACATACTCCGATTCAGTGTCAATGATAACAGTTCCTGCTCAAATACAAAGGCATCGATTTCATCATCGTTCATCACTCTTCACATTTCACACCACTGCGATTCTAATTAAGTTCTTATCACCAGTCATCGCCTGTCATCGTTGTGGCCTTCTGATGCCGATGTCATACTGCAGCATGCATGTTGTATCACTCTTTATCCTTTCAACATGAATGTCTTTGACTTGTGGCACAGGCACTCACGTCTGCACTTCCCATTGTACACATGGTGTGCATGTGCATGTGCTGATCACGAGAAGTGCTTTGTGATATTCTCTTTGTCTGGTATGTTCGGGCATCAATTGCTAAGGTGATTTATCTCCACTGTATTGCTTCCATCTAACTGCTAACTGTAGGACCGGGCCCAAATCCAATGGCCACGTTGTTGCAGAGAGGTGTGCTCATGCCAAGAAGTCTATTCCATCTCTGAATGCCTGGGACGAGTCTGGGGATGATATCAGCATATCTGTGAAGGTCAGCCATCAATTTTTCGGCCATACCATTTAGAATTTGAAGTGTGATGACTGGCTCGGGATCATGGACTTGCTTTGGTTGGAGAGAATGAGTAAGTTGATGCATCTGGGTCTGTCTGACTATGTCTACCCATAGTGAGTTTCTCCCTCCCTCACGTTCTCTTGACAACCCCGTTCATTCTTGTATTACCCACCCATGAATACCTCCTCCTGTGTGAGCTTCGTAGGCATTAGTTCATTTGAAAAAATGGCGAGATGGTAAGGCCTACCATTGGTTTCCTGCATTTCGTGAACCCACTGCCTAATCTACCCCTGGAAAGACATGTGGCAACTGAGGACGATAAAGTCGACAAAGGGTGAAACCTCTTAAGGTGCTTTATCCATCAGGTCTCTATTTTATCCTACAATCCACACAACCATGAAGATGCCCAGGATGCGAATGCAAACATGGGCAACGATGAGGGAAGTAAGTGGCTATCATTCTGCATTTCTTCTTGTCTTTCACCTGACATCACTTCAGAGAGCACACCAACAACTCCCTCAGGTCTTGCCTTTGTTCCTTCACAGGATGCCTGTTACTCATGACTGCTGTAGTCCACAGTTCTCCTGCATACAGAAAGAAGTATTCAAGTCTTCCTGGAAAATACTCGACACAACTGTGCCATTGGAAGGGCAGTGAAGTCGTTTCACGTTATTCTCCATGTACAACTTGAGCAAGTGACCTCGCTGCGAGATTGTCTCCTATGCCTCTGCAACCTTGCAGATCTACAGTTGGTCCTTCCTTTCCTCAAGCCTCCTCGTTGGGGGCAGCTCCTCCATGGCCTCCGATTTCGCCAACTCAACTTACTCAGCATCAATGCGCTGCACATTGTCGTCACGGAATTTCTGGAATATCACCCTGGTATTGCTTTTCTGAGTATCGACGCTTGCGGAGCTACTCAAAGACCTTGCCCTCTGGATGGCAGGAAGCTTCCTGCTCTATGCGATGTTTCAGCTCCCATTGGATGTATCACATGTCTCATCTCGAACAATCCCATATCTTGTGTCGTGGCCTGCCAGTTTTCAAAGGCTGATTCAGCTCCCATTTGGAGTTTCGTACCATCTCTCCTGATGAGTTCCACCAACCTTACCATCCTACAACTGGAGGTCAGTCTGACAGACTACACCTCTCTCGACTCCCTAGTGAGGTATGTACCTGCACTAAGGGCCCTCAAACTTACAGAAGTTAACATGCCAGGGCCAGTGGTAAGTTATTTGCTGCTCTAGTTGTGTGTGTGGGGGGGGGGGGTCTCAGCATCTTGTGTCAGACTCCTACCAGTCAAAGGCGATGTTGGAAGGCTGCCAAAGTGTGGGGGAGGAAACTGCGCCGTCTTCCTCACTTACATGATTTTGCTTTATGCACATGCTTACCCTTCACCCAAATTCCTGGAAATACCAATCAGGAACGTGCTGTCATCGATCTTTGGGGAGGGTGGGAAATGCCTCATCCGAACCTGTGGCAAATAGTTGTGTGGTATCTACATGGGATGCCACAAGACAAGATGGTATTTTGGGAGTGTCGTTGGTCACTTGCAGAACGCCACTGGCATGATTGGGTGAAAACTTATGACATGGACCGTCCAGATGCCTTGTCGTTTGTCTGATGTTACTGCGACGCTTAGAGTCCAGGTCCGGGATCAACATAAATGCCGATATCATGCCATTGTGTGTATTTGCATGCACATGCGACATTTTTGTATAGGGATCGAACTAACATGGTGGGGGCTACCAGCGTCGTGCGAATGTATGGGACCTTCGCCTGTCTATGAAGTACGAACTACAGAAGGATGGCCATTGGGGGAGGGATTTTCCATTTTCTTGTAATTGTAACACCATATGTAGCCTCTGGTGCTTTAGTATGGAAGGATGCTGTGTGGAAATTCTGGCGTGTACAGTCTGGGTAAATGTCATCGTAATGTTGGAAAGACATGGGAGGATAATGTTCACAATTTGAAACGTAGGGTATGCCTTCTGAACACAGCGTATCTGACTGAATTCGTCAGCAGCCACTTTTGTGCATTTTTGATGTCGTTTGACATGTGTAGCTGGAAACGGCAAAAATTTGCCACCATGTTTTCAATGGTGTTCTACTTGTCCGTTTGCCCACATAAGTTGTCAGATTAACCTGAACATGTTAACACCCATTTTCGTGCCTTTTAGATGTCATTTGACATGTGGTTGAAAATGGCAAAAGCCTGCTTCTGCCTTTCACCACGTTCATTTGCCCAAATAAAGCCATTTTCGTGTGTTTTGTTTGATAGGCCGGAAACAGCGAAAACTTGCTTCTGCCTTTCAGTACGAGTTAGTTTCACTCGGGAAGTGCCGCCAGCACTGGCGACAACTTTGCTTGATGAAAGAGCTAAGTAAGAGCTAAGTGCAAAAGTTATTACAGTAGTTGATATTCTGCGCTCTACATTCCTCAGTAGTACTGCTATATATTTTGCTGCCGAAAAAAATGTTTCTAGGCTGTCACTCCATTGATTTACTAGCAGAGGATGATCGCCTGGTCTTCTTGATTTCCCATGGGGGGGCTGTACAGTTGTTGTTTGGCACTTCCTATATACCTATAAACTGATGAATATACTATTGCCCGCTACTCGTGGAGTCGTTTATGGACTGTCTACCACATCCCTTCCTCGTAGTTCTTGCCTGCCACCAATGCGCATCTGTGACATGGATCTCCTTGCCCTACTTACATCGCTGCTGCCATCGCTGTCATGAGTGGTGTTGGTGTCCAGAGCTGTGCATGCCCGAAAAGGAAGGCCTTTCAGATGGACACTGGTTCTCACGGGGGCCTATGACAGAAACCAGGTAATTCATTTGACCACTCGCCCAAATACAAATTTCGGGACATGTCGATTGAATTGCAGCTGAGATAGACTTACGCACATTTTCTGGAATAAACTGACTTAAGAGCGTGCAAGTGTCAGTTTGTCATGATGTGCATACAGTCATGTCCTGAAATGCACATGCACTGTTAGCAGATAACAATCAGGATATGACAAGAGACAATCCTGAAGCATCCCTGGGTCGTGCTTGATTTATGTAGTGTCTTGCCTCTTACAATTGTAATATAAGAGTGAGTAGCTGGGGAAGTTGCATGTGAGTTGCAACCTGCCTCTAAGCATCCTTGTCAAACCAATGATGCCCCATCTGACCCGGAATGTGATTACAAGATCCAGCACATCCTTCACTAGCTCGACATATGGGGACTTAATGACAAGCGACGATGTTGGTGCAAAATCCCACAAAGCGACTTTTCCACGTTCGAATGGGTTTCCACATGTCCATGTACCAGTAGTAAGGTCTAGAGTCAACGGCATCACACCCATAGGTAAGCGGTAGCCCCAAGCTGTCCGTAATCCCTCCTTAAATCATCGCTTAGTATCTGGTCATAAGTCGAGTTTTATTGTCCTGAGGCACCTACTGACGCCTTACCAACGTTCGGCACGAACAGATGGCAGCTCTCCATGAATACAAGCTCCACATTGCCTTCCTTCGCCTATGTGCCCCAAGCATGGAAGGAACGATTTGAAATATGGTTCAGAGCTGCTAGTAAGGAAAGCAGGCTGTCGGGTTGTCTATAGTGGCCGAGTTTGAACAGAGTAGCCCCCTATGGCTTGGGGTGAATTCTATCAGGTCGTGTTCAGCACAGAGTGGAGAGCAGAGAAAAGGGAAACACATAGTCGAAGCAGTTCCACCTCGCAAAATGAGGGGATACATATTAGCTAAGACCGCACTCACATGTTGTTTGGTTGTTAAATCTTCCACCTGGAATTATATGCAAAACGGAACACAATCACGACACCGGCCTGTGCTCTCACTCGTCTCTGTGCAGTATGACAAGTATTAATCAGGTTTATTTGTGTACCTTTTCTCTAGGTGTCACATGTGCGGGTCAACTTCTACATATCAGTACAGTCATATTAACTCATGATGAACATGACGATTAATGTAGCTCACTACTAGATGAGTCTACCCACCCACCGATACTACCAGGGGCGCCTCCTGGGACGACTGGATTAGCTGTTAAAGCAAAAGATTGACTACAACCTCTTGCAACTTACCTGATAGAAGCATATTGAAGACCGTGATCTGCATCCGGTAGGATGCGAGCGATGCATGTATGGTGCCAGTTACGAGGTCGCGAAGTGCCTGGAAAGAAAAAGAAAAACAGAGTCAGACACAATTGACAGCTAGTAACTGATACTTGTACCTGGCATCCAGGATGGTCAGGAATTGGAATTCTGTTAACCAGCTGATGCACGATGACGTCCTCCTTTAAAGAGCAAGTATCTTAATTTCAGTCAAGAGGCAGTCGGACGACAACGCACTACATCCATGTCTGAGTCATGGTCGGCACTGGTTGATATAGAGACACCAGCGATGATAGTTGGATCAGCAGTCGGTGTGGAACCTGGAATGGTTGTCACAGAAGCTGTAGGTTGTTGTGGGATCTGAGGGAGAGGGAAATTACTTGGTGAAGGACAAAGATCTGTTGCCTTGACAAACTCTGACCTCGCTTGGATGATGGCCAAAAGAAGCAAGAATACAACACAGCAGAGTCCGACCTGGCTGGCCGGATGTCTGAGGGGCTCGGTGTCGAGATCTCAAACGAATGTCATATGGCCTCCACTTGGAGTTGGAGTTGTTAGCAAGCAGGCAATGAGTAGAACGAGGCATTGTGGAACTGAAATATACATACCCCGTCGCAAGCAATAGTATATATATCGTAGCATAGCAAGCAGGCCTTTGTACATGGCCAACCTCGTCTCGGATAGTACACAAAGACAGAGTCGTAGCCTCGGTTCACATGAGGTCCACGAGGCCACACTTGATTACGGCAGCCACTGTACCTGAGGCAAATGGGGCTCCGCGTTCTGCTTTGTGAACTGCTGCCTGAGGTATGCCCATGTACAAAGCAAATGATGCATGACGTTAGAAGATTTGCTAGTAGATCATATGGATAATGGATCCGGCAGCTTTATCAGTTTACATAACCCAATAAGATTGGATTGGATTGGATTCAGCTGACTACGCCACAGATTGACTTGTACAAAACAGAATTACACAAAGCAGTTACTGGTTAGATGCATCAATCCGGGTTCCTCCATCATGACTTTGTTTATGAGCCAAGCAGGTGCATTATCGTCCACTATTGCCTCTCCTATCATCTTGATGGGCAATCCGAGTACCGGGACATGTCTGCAAGGAATTCTGGCACAAGTCGCAAGATCACTTGTCAACACCAACATGGCGTTCTCCGCATTCGCCACCCTAGTACAAATTATTACTGACGGCAAGTGTCTCTGCACAAGATCGACCCCCTACAGTTTATAATGCGCTTATGTATGGACAGAGGTCCAATGCTTTTATTTCCCGGCTGTACACTATGATAGCAAGGATAGATTGCTATGCCGGCCTCCTTGTTTGGGCGGGCACTGGACCCTACACCCGAACTTCCATTTACGGACATCATCTGCACGATGAACGTCGTGTTCATCTGCAAGCCAAGATTTCAAAAATGTACGTGTGCTTTCTATCAGTCGAACTGTCATATCGACCGAGGGATATCCTGTACATCATTTGACAGCTACTGTTGGCGAAAGAAGGCAAGACAGACGTGGTCAAGCCAGCTGACTGACTCGGTCTTCAGCGAGATGGTCTGACCATTAACCCTTCAGAGCCCACCACCAGCGAGTGTAAAAGGTGTCCACCAGATGACGAAGAATCAGAGCCCATAGAGCTAGTTGAATCATGATTCGACATGACACTGGCATGGACCCACGACAAGGTATGGTGGACGTTGTACTGTGCTACTCTGCTTGCACTCACTCTTGTTTTTTCTCATCTGCCGAACCATCTCCCGTTCTGTAGGCTTCTACTACGCACTCAACTCCGACCATATGACAAAATATGTCAGCAAATGGGGTCACAAACCTTAGATCTCGTCCACCGATTTGTGATTAGATTGGGAGTAGCCGGTCACAAAGCACCATTTGGTCTGCGCATCTCCACATCTCCTTTGTCGAGTGAAAAGCTCATCAAAGACTAAAACTACTGGTATTGACTTCATTCACCTGGCCTTTGTGTAGAACCTAACTGCCTCGTGCATTTTAGGTTCTGCAACAATGATGACACTGAAGGGCACGTTTCCATGATCTGCCACATCCCCCAAGCAGGTTCAAACTACGAGTTTATGACTCCATCAAAATTACTCTCTGTTTCTCCTTAGAGACCCCGGAATGTGGCTCCTCCGGTTCCTTGTCCTCTTGAAGATAAATGTGCGCCTCCGCCCCGCGTTACTCCAGAGTGAACTTATCCTTTATCAGCTGGGTCATGCGTCTCATGTATCGTGCAATACTTTTGTTTGCATCCTTCCTATCGCTCTTTCCACTCAGATACCTAGTCTTGGGCGCCGCCTTGTGGCCTATTGCTGTTCAAGTTCAGCAAAAGGTCCGATCCATGGCTAGCATGACCTGCAGGTTGGATTTACTGCCCGACTTGCTCTGTCAGTTCATCGAGCCAGCTGGCAAACCCACCACCCTATTCCCGGCCACCATTCAAATGCAGTTTTCAACCTTGGAGGGGTTGCTGTATGATGCCTCTGAGGTTACCCCACTGGTCTCGGCACTGATGGAATCTCGTCTATTTGTCAGTGACCTCGCTAGCACCGTGAGAGCAAGTTCCTTGAGTTCTTCCATGGTGCTTGCAGAGGAGTTGGCAGTGATATCGATGGACACAAGAGAAGCGTCTCGAAACCTTCAGAAACTTCTGGCACATGTGCACGGCATGGTAGACATGTATGTATCTTCCCATCCACTGCTCTCAAAAGTTCTCTCACTGATGAGCATGAAAAGTATGTTGACAGTAAATGATCACTTGCTTAACTTGCTTCGGAACCAGATCTCTCCTTTTTCTGTCAAAGCAGCATATTGTTACGTTATCAGCAATAGCTTGCATTCCAACGAGTGCTCTTCCTCAAATTTCCACATCGCACAGGCATTCGATCGCGTCCTGTTCCAGTTTCAGCATTCCTTGTCCCTACTTATCTTGCATGCAGTCGAGATCCAAGGCAATTTGGATAGCATCGAGTCTCGCTTGGAGGTTGTTTGCGACCTAGTAGTGATGGAAGCTAGTGGTTTGAAGATCCAGAAATCAGATGTACTCGCCGACATCCTTACAGTGGTGGGTCTGAACAGGCAGTACATTTCGAGATTAGACAGCCAGATACAAGCACTCAAGGACGTTTCCCGTTATCGCACAGCTGCTGCTCAATATTTAGCTGCAACGTTTTCTGGCCTTGAACAGCTTCAGGAAGTTATGGAGCTACTCAGGTCACTGGCGACGGGTGTTGGCCTGATAGAAGGCATGCCACTGGAAGCTCTCATTGATGCACTCACTGTTGGCATTCAGAGACTCCGCCACACAGGAAGGCTTGGTTCTACCGGTTATATTAACGGGCGTTGCTTACTTGACGGTCCTGCATGAGTACTCTTTAGCATCACCCACTATTTGTTTGCCATATATGTAAATACCAATTACTTCAAAGGCTTCTACCAGACCCAATCCCGCTGGTGTCCCATGAACACGGTGGGCAGGGATGCATTAGAGCCCCGAGAGCCTGAACAACCGAAGCCAAACGCAAACGACAAGCAACAACTTCTAGTTTGAAGAAATGTTTCAGATACGCCTATGCATTGTGAATCCTCTCAAAGAGCTGCAAGAAACGGTAGCTCGTCCTGGGCCCTGCCAACATCTTGCTTACTACAAGACATCAGCGGACTATAAGCCCCTCCTGTCTTGATCTCTCTGTATGCACACCAGCAGTGCTGAAGGGCACAAGCACACGTTTCATGTCATCTCAGCCATTAGGATATTCTATCTCCAGACAGAGCCTAGAGGAACTGCAGGACTGAGTGACACTCTTATGATGAGGTCGGCTCAGATGACACTTGCTACGCCCCCTATCCTGACACCCCGTTTGGCTTCGTGAGCCTCAAGACAGCACATCAAGGCAGTCAAAAGGATATGCAACATGCCAGAGGACTTACCCATCGTAGCATTGCGCCGATGACATATATGAGAACCGATGCATCTGGAAAGATACTAAAGGCCACATGATTTCCTGATTCCTGACGACAGCAATGTCTGTGTCGATTTGCACTTCCTGGGCTTCGGAGTTTCTCTAGTATGATCCACACCTTAGACAAGAGATGCATAGACGATCTATGTATGACATGCAAACCTGCCAGGTTTCCCTACTGTCGCTGCAGGCCCCTTCTGGTCTGTGAATACATGTACGATGTATTGTAGTAACCACGTACACGAGAAATATCACCAACACCGACACAGCTGGACTGGAGTTCAGCCGCTGCCATACATTAATTTGTTAACACACAGGAGGATGGAACAAAGCCCACCATTGTACTTGGCTACCAGAGGATATTATGTCTAAAATGCAGTAAGTTATGTGGCACCAACATTGCCCTAACCCCATCTTTGAATGACACCTTGGAATATATAGCTGACCAACCTGTGTCCGGCCGTTGAAGTGCACGACTATGAAGGAACAGTGGGACACTTATGTTCAAGGCGCGAGATTAGGTGCGGTCACTGGAGGGTTTTTTTTTTGGTCTCGTTGTTTAAGTGTGTGAGGACAGTAGTCCTATGTTGCACTAAACTACCGTGTACCACTGGAGGTTTAGAGTACGTTCCATTGAAATATACTGGACTATTGATTAATTGTCGGTTGAGAGGTCTGCATACCGGTATTATTCTTGCAATCTACATATTGTCAATCTGGCGTCACTTTAATGAAGAGTGCAACACATACTTCACGTGCCATAGAAATTTATTTGAACAATCTTTCATCGATTGCCAAGGTATAACAGGTGCGATTTGCGATTGAAATGATGATGAAGAAAAAGAGCAGGGCTGGAAAACGGTCTGAGTTTTTTTCTCGATCATTACATTGAAAGGGATAAACGAGGTACAACTGGGAAGACGAGTGCGATTAGGTATACAGTATGATCCACATGTATGCTCGTAGGACGAATCCCATACGATAGAAGTCGTTCCCAACACTTGAGTGTACAAACAAGTGAACCTAGAGTGCAGGTGAGAAGGTATACACAACATAGTGATTCTGTCCCATACAAGTCCTTTTGTATTTGCAGGCACATACCACTGTATGAGGGATGCATTAGTGCCAACACATACATGTGCATATGTCTAGAGGGGCTAGTGAGATACGGATATGTACAATAGGTTGCTAAACGTCTATAACTGAACCTCTAAGTGCACCGTGGTCGCAGTCACCAAAGTAACTACGTCTTACCTGACACCAGACCATTTGCAAAGGGATGTTCGTCCAGTGGCCAAATCTGAAGTCATCTGCAAATGTTAGTGCTTGGGCCATCGTCTGCATGCAAGCGCATCTCAACAAGGATATGATCACTTCGGGAACTTGCGTACGGGTCGACTTACTGTTTCCAGAGGGCACTGCATCTTCGAAAACAGGGTTGTACTCAGTGCCTTAAGGGTTGGGACGGGATTGGGATGGCTGACCACGCTGCAAGGTAACTGCACCTGATCATTTGAGTTACAGAACTGCCCGAAATAAGTAAACGTACGTTCATAGCATATAGTCAGCTTATCCAATATCGTTCCCATTGAATTATAACCTCATGACATTGCTTACTCGTGTTATCTGTACTCCTGCTGAAACTGGATATGACAGGTACAGGAAAATTGCTTGCTGTTGTTTGCATCACTCC
This sequence comes from Pisolithus marmoratus, assembly GCA_024613145.1. NCBI lineage: Eukaryota > Fungi > Basidiomycota > Agaricomycetes > Boletales > Pisolithaceae > Pisolithus > Pisolithus marmoratus. The sequence goes on along the minus strand of JANFAE010000285.1, from coordinate 43,619 downwards.
CGCCTTGGAGGCAGTGCATTTGCAGGGGACCGATGTAAGCTATGTATAGGAGAACCTGGCGACAATGCGGGAGATATGTGTTCGAGTAACAAAATGACTGAGACACTGCAAGTAGTACATATGAGAACACCGTCATAGCTGCGACGAAACATTCTGAAAATTCAAAGTCCAGGGTGGTAGAGTCTAACTGAGTCCTCCTCATGCGTTGTGACCCTCAACATCATACATCATTCACCATTTGATAGACTATGAATGTTCCTGCAACAAACAATATGCTTTTGCAACCAACACACAAGGCATCCCTGGAGATAGGAGATCATCATTCACTTCTAGCTTGGATGCTACCATACAGCATCAACCTCAACAACAACATTGACGGAGGGGATATTGTCATCCATACTGGCAACTCTATGATACGTCAAGGAATGCTGCGGCCATCAAATAGGGCGGTAGCAGTGAAAACTTACTTCTGGACAGACATGACTGTAGTCAAGGTCTTTGCCCTCTAGAAATACTCGTGTGGCTTTGCTCACCAGCACACAGCATGCCCTCCACGAAATACACATCTGGTCCCAGCTCCAGCATGATAATGTCATGCCATTGCTGGGAATAGTAACCAATTTCAACGACACAGTATCAATGGTTACAGAGTGGATGGAAAGAGGGAGCACACATGACTATGTGCAAGATGTGGCCGTGGATCCCCGGCCGTTGGTGTGCCAATGCAATATTAATCATACATGATGATAACCCAGTAGCACAGCTGGTGGATATTGCGTGCAGTTTGAATTACCTGCACGATTCCAGAATAATCCACGGGGACTTGAAGGGGGTAGGTCCTAGTCATGCTAGTGTAGGTTTTAGGTGATGTGCTCTGCAGATGAACATACTGATTTCTGGAATGGGACATGCTCTCCTTACCGACTTCAGGTGCTCCTGCCAGTGCAGTCCACCACCTGGCCATGATGTTGACCCACCTCGCGGTGGTTCGCTGCAGTGGTTGGCCCCAGAGAACCTGGACATGTGGGCCATCAATTGGCAGGCAGATGTCTGGGCATTTGGAATGATGGTCCTAGTAAGATCCATCCACCATGCTGCCAAGCAGAGCTTTCTCACCGACATCTACTGTATCCCATTTGATGCAGGAATTATTTTTGTGGAAAAATCCATTCCATGAAGCACACATGGAATATAATATCATTTCCTGTATTTTATGAGGGCTGCCAAGCCGTCCAAGCAACGAAGCGACATGCTTTTGATTGTGTAATACCTGGTGGAATATCTGCTTGGAATGTTGGAAGTCTGACCTGTCAGCACGCCCTGCAGTGAAGGATATCGTTGCTGAACTAGAACAGTTAAATGAGAGAGGCGAGTATGAGAGACAGCGACTGGAAAGGGATAATAGAAGGGCGGAGGCGATGGGAGGCGAGAGGGCAGGAAGGCTGTGGGTAAGGCTATGACAGCTGATCTGTTTAACACTGTTTCCATGGCGTGACAGAAGGTAACATACCAGGCTTCTTTTGCAAATTGAGTATCATCCTTGCTTGTCAAACACAGTGTAACCACATCCTGAGACCAGCTACACAAGTGGAGAAAACTTTGCTTTAACATTATTGTAGGAGTCAGGGACCCACCAATTGATGCTTACTCATGTAAGTCTCTGACTGAATGAGCATGGAGCACTAACTGCAGAAGCCTGGGTTGGGATATCCTCGAACCCCAGTGGTGGTAGTGTTGAACTTGGTTTTTGAAGGTCTCATGTCATAGAACCAAAGATGGTGAATTCGACAGCTTGTTTCAAGGGACCTTTCCCAGCACCACTGAACACCCTGCCCTTGGTTTGAGAGGAGGTGAGTTTCTTCCAAAGAAACAAGTATGGTTGATGATTGCATTTTATGAAGAGTGTAAAGGTGGATGCAATGCATTGGTGTGAGGTCAGTGCATATGTTGATCATTTCAGAAATTTTCAGAGGCCAAATCAACAAACACCCCATATCTCATAGTCAATTATGACTCATAACAAGTTAAGTATCTAGAACCATGCATTGTGATCTGAGCCCTTGGCTGATTGTTATTCACCATTGACAGGACACGCCTTGACCCCAATCATTGCTTAAGAACCGGCATGCAGGATGCCCTCCCATTCGCTGTCGATACTATCCCTTACCATGCAGACTCTCCTCGGACCCATATCCCTGTGTACAGGTCGCATGGCACTACACAACCTGCCACACACTGTCCACTGCCTCGAAATGACGGAGTCCTCTGCTCCGAACAAGGCCTAACACCTCGACAGGAGGGTTTATCACCATTATTTACATCATTATCTGCGGCATAGAAGTGTTGCACATCATGATTCCTGTGATACTCGAGTCCCCCAATGCTCAGTTTTCAGCGATTGACGCCACCCACCAATTCGTTAGTATCATGGATGCCTGGCCTTGAACCAGAGTGTAGCCCTCATCCATTCAACTATGACCACCATACCAGTGAGACCCCCCCCCCCCATACACACACAACTAATTGGACTCTAAGCACACCAGAGCCTTTTGGTGTCATCCCCAACATACCACTTGTTTGCCCATGTCCCCCACTCACTCACCATGTGCCAACCTTCTGCTATTAGAACAAAGCAGACGGCCTTCGTGGAGAAAGATAATCAGATACTCCTGCCACGTGCCCAGATGCCTCATGGTGTAGGAATGCCACCTTAACAAAGGGAAGCCTTTATGTTTAGTCCATCTAAAATCCTCATCGATATCCCCCACTTTGTAGCATCTAATGCCCCTCCAACAGACTCACTCTGCTGGGAAGGACAGCAAATGCCTCCACTCCCCATCCCCCCTGCCTGACTCTGATGACACTGCTGGAGAGTGGCAGGCAGCATGCCATAAATGAAAGACTCCATGCCTTACAGAGCACATGGCCTCCACTACCTTTACCCCTGCATCGACCCAGCCACTGCCTGTGCCACTCAGCTCCAACACCCCTTTGGCCCCCACGACGGCCCCCCCACTACTTCCTCTTAACCCTTCTTCATATGCTGCTGCGGCTGTCACTCCCCCTTCCTCTGTCCCCAACCACGTATTTCCGCCTGACCTTGAAGTCACTCCAACGCCTCCAGGTGGCTTCCCCGTTCCCCAAATTGGGTGTTCTGTCTGGAAAAACATCAATCATATGGTCAGAGCATCGTGGACTACCAAGCTGGGCCCCAAGGTTTGGGCTCGAGTTTGGAAGGCGAGGTACAAAGATGATCACCAACCCACCCTGACAAAAATACAGACTCTAGTGGAGAAAATTGCCAGGCCAGATGTAGCAACAACTCTCCGTGTAAGCATGCTGGTCACTGCAGAATGTTTGTGGGAGAAACTCCCCCCACCCTGGCATTACCTCATCTCCAACATTCCTCAGAGCCTAGCCGACTTCCTAGGATGACAAGTTATTGTCTCCACACCAGATGTTATGTGCTTCTTCCTGCCTTTTGATCCACCGCTGCAGACGTACCTCTGTACCTTGGAGAATTTTGCCCTCCCCTGCACTACAGATGCTAATAATGCCATAGCTGGGATAGTCCAGACGACGCTACTCTGTGACTGTGAAGGCATCTCCTTCATCGAGGACTGGTTGGAGAACCCCAGCACTGGTGCAGTGGAGCGGGCTATCAAGTCCATCTATGCCAGCAGTTTCACCATAGCCCTATCCCCCACTAAAAACAAAACCCTTTGGAACATTTACTGTCGCAACCCCCCCAACCTATCTCTTCCCGATTTCTTTACCTGGGCCCACAAGGTCCGATCAACAGAATTTGTCACAGAGGACTATGGCAGAGGTACAGCCTGCATAGGGGACAAGCAACTGATCTGCTTTGGCTGCAAATCGCTAGATCACCCGACTGGTCTATGTCCCTTCACCGGTCTGAGTGGATGGTTTGGTCCTACCCCATGGTCAGTAGCCACTGATGAACGCAACATGGTGGAGAGAGACCGAGGATCTTCAAGCAAGTCTGGACAACGTATCATGTGCAGTCGTTACCAGAAAAGGGGCTCCCTGAGAGGACAGGGTCACCATTAGGGTGCCCAGCTAGCTGCTCATCACCAATACCATATGCTTCCCTTCCCAACTACTCGTGCAGTGCATTGTAAAGTAACTAATCTTCTCCCTCACTATTGTTTGGGTATGCCTATGTCCCTGGCTTCGTACATCTCCATCCCTGCTACTTCACAAATTTTACCTATTGTTACCTATAACCTTTACACGAAAACATTCCATGTCGCTTCTACTGTGCATGAGTTTGGGTTAGAGGACAGCCATCCGCCCAGAAAAACCCCATCTAAGAGATGTGGTAAGCCAGGCTCCTGTTCAGAATGGGGCCCAAATATGCTGGGGAGAGCCCACTACAGCTGGTCTCCTAGTAGGCCACATCGGCATAACCTTACATAGCCGGGTATAAACAGATGTATATACCTCACCCATGAGAATGGATAGGATCCTCTTGACTAGTCAACTTATCCAATCCCGTTCCCATTCTCAATGACCTGTTGATTACTGTCGATTTGGTGCAATTCGCTCCTACCACTGTTGTAGACTTTCTGCAGTCACCGAGAGACAACTTCAACCGCCCCAAAGAAAAGGCTGCAGCACTACTTTGAGCGAAAAGGTGTCTGGAATTCAGGTGCGCTTTTTTCCCCTCCCATGAGCACGGAGCCAGTATTGATGCTGACGTGGCTGTGCTCTGTCATGCATGGATCTTTGCAGATATGATGTATTATCCATCATCCCGAGGGGCCAACCGTATTCGAACCCGATTACTATGCACAACCTGCTTTCTGAAGTTCTCAACTATGCCTGAAATTGTCCATTAGGCATAGCGAAGGGAGGAGTTCACAGACAGTTGCAATTTGTGGATGCAGAACATTGGTGATATCACTGGTAGGCTTTTGTGATGACAGAGCTCGTTTATTGGCTAGATAGTAAGTGGTAATTTAAGGAGGGGATCGTGGACAACTTAGAACTACCGCCAGCCTATGGATGCGATGGAGTAAATTCTGGACCTTACCACAGGTACATGGATATGTGGAATTATGGTACATGTCCCACATGGACATTTAGAGGTAAGCTGCTGAGTAATTCGCAGTCAAGTCATTTGCACATATGCTCAGGTGGATTCTGATAATCCTGGGTACCCGACTGTAACTCACAAATCTCAAGCCGACATAGTGACTAGCATGATTTAAACTGCCGATGCATGTTTTCGAAAATCTAAGACTGTTGAAGCTCCACACTGTTGTTTGCAGACTGTTCATGAATACGAGGATATCAAGGATCGCACAGTCACCATAGTGGAATCGCTTGGCCAAAGAGCTACTCGTGGTTCCACACCCATTGTTGGGGTACAGTTTTCCCCATGAGCCGCCCCAGCTGTACCTCAATTCACTCATGGTTACCATCCAAAGTGGTTGTTGATAGGGCTGAAAAGCAGGCCTGGGTTAGTACATGTGTCTCCCCAGGCTGTGACTACCAGTTTGTTCCGTATCCAACCATCGGTCCGTGCGAGCTTATGAAGGCCAACAAAGGTGGCAAGAATAGCAAGGGAGGGGAGAGTAGCATGAGTCAGGGATAGGTCTAGAGGCAAGTCTTCTATTACCCTTCCATGTCGGTTGCACCTGCCATGAAAATATTATACATACATGTCATTCCCCATGCAATCGATTGGTGTCTGACCAATCGTCACTTCTTCCTGTGTGACCATGTTTCTCACTGACAGCCCTTTAGCATATCTCAAATTGTTCCTTCCATGCTCAAGGCATAAGCGAAGGAAGGCAAGGCTGATCTCATATTCACAGGGAGCTGCCATTTGTTTGTGCCAAACGTTGGTGAGGCCGCCAGCAGGTGCTTTAGGATGATAAAACTCAACTATGAGAGAGAGAGAGAATTTCTATATTTCTATACCGCAACAAGTAGACTGCTACTAAGACGCAGTGCCCGAGGGCCAGTATAGTATGCTGTAAAGTATATACTACCTAATGGTAGTTGTGGAGTAAAACGTGTAGTTTCTAGTTAGTGTTTGGGGTATATGTATATGCACAATGTCAAGTGGTGATGAGCATATTATTTCATAATGTACTGTGAATGGAATAAAACTAAGAAAGCGATATTGGCTTTACTCTGATGAAGAGGATGGGTGCAGGTTGTTGCAGCTTGGGTCGTTTTTCCTCGACTTTTTGAAGGCATTTGTTTCCTTGAGGAAATCAGAAAGGGCTTCTATTCCCTTTTCCATTCCTAAGATATCCGTTACGATGAGGTCTTCTGATGCAGAATGTAGTATGTTGCAGTTGGACTCATAGGCAGGACACATTGCCAGTATATGGTCATGAGTTTGGATATGTTCACCACATGGGCAGGAGGCATTCTCTGTGGGGACAAAGGTGGAATAGTACTCGCCTGTGAAGGCATGTCCTGTTCGACTTTGAATTACTAAGCAATGATTTAAGGTGGGAATTATGAATGGCTTGGGGCTACCGCCTGCCTATGGGTGCAATGCCATCGACCCTAGACCCTACTACTGGTACACGGATATGCGGAAATATGGTACCTACCCAGGCATGACGAAGGCGTTTTGTTGGGCTACCAGTGTATGAGCATTTCAGGTAGTATGCACACCATGAGAAACTGGCGCTGCACGTCGTTGAGTTGAGGTAGCTACGTCCTGTGCACTTACACTGCCTGTCTTGGCCGTATTTGAGTTCAGGTGTCTTCCAATTTGGGCAAGGGGGCAAATGAACATGATCGAAAACATAGTGAAAGGTGGAAGCAGTTTTTCGCCCCTTTAAGCCACAGGTCAACCAACAGCAAAAACGCACGAAAACAGCTGCTGACAAGTCCAGATGCATATTACTCCGAAAATTTATTTGGGCAAGTGCACAAGTGAAATGTGATCAAAATCGTGGTGAAAGGTGAAAGCAAACTGTCACCACTTTCAGCCTGTCAAACGATATCTAAAAGGCGTGAAAGTGGCTGTTAACGAGATTGGCGTATGTATTCTGAAAATTTTATTTGGGAAAATGGACAAGTGGAACATGATCGATGATGTGGTGAAAGGCAGAAGCAAATCAAATTTTCGTCATCTTCGGCCTGTCAAATGATATCGACAATGCACGAAAAAGGCAAGCTCAGATATGTTGTGCTTAGAGAGAGATGATCCATGACAAAGGCATGCCCATGTTTCAGATTGTGAACTTTATCCTCCCTGGTGTGTCATGAGATACTTAGACTGCACAGGCCAATTGTTTTCCTTGATCATCTCAAGATATACCAGCAGATGTTGGGAGTCAAGGTGACCATGACATGTTGTAGTTGAAGACTTTGCAGAGTATGAGTAGCTATGTTGCCATATATCAGTGTCATAAACCTAGCATAGTTTGAACAAAACTTACTCACAGATATTACAGAGAGATAGACTTTCTCCCTCCTGAACTTCCTACCAAAAAAAGTGATTGATATCATGGGTGATATGTAGAAAAGGGCTGTAGGCAGCCTCAGTAGTGACTCAACTACTGTTATATTAGATATACCTGTAGGCAGCTACAAGGTATCAGTAAGTAGTCTACAGTAAACAATGTATGTGCTTACCCTCAGTAGTGACTCAACTATTGAGGAATAGTACCAAAATGTACTACTAAGTGCGCTCTAAGTGCTTATGTAAGCAAGTAATAACTCGCACCAAAAAGGGTTATCACACAGAGGTGATTCAATCTCCAACACACCCCCTGAAGCTCCACTATGTGATAAGTAGAAGAGCAGAAAATAGAGCTCAAAAAGAATGTATACCCAAATATAATTCAATAAATGAGTGTGTATTCTGCTGCGAGTGAGCTTCGAATCCGGGTGGTATACGAGTGGTGTTTGGTCGTATTTGGCGCGAGCGATGTGGCAACTTCCTGTTTCGGAAATGCTTGTAGTGTGCGCGCTCCTGACCTTGTACTGTCGTCGTGGGGCCGCCGTTTTGACTATCGGGAGGATCGCCGTCGCTCCGAGTTCGTCTTGGAGGCACCCCCTGCCGCTGATGAGTGTCGGGAAGACCCCATGGGGGTTTCCGGCATTTCCTGGGTGCTCGGGATGGCTGTATGGTACCACTGAGTGCTGTGTGGTCACCATGGTGCGTATGCCCTCTCGTTTGGGCAATTCTGGCGTCGCTGACCTCGTTATAGCGAACGGTTATCATCTATGACCCTCCCGTAGGGTCCAGAGATCGTTTCGTGGGCTTCGAGAGGATTTGAATCAGCTGCATGAGGATGCCAGCTGTCCGGTGCGTGCACCCTCTCGTTTCGACTCGTCTCGCATGCCTGACTTCGTTACATCCTATCTCCATTATCCATAACCCTCCCGTAGGGTGTCGAAGTCATTTTGAGGATGTTGAGAAGGGTTGAAGCTGCTGCATGAGAATGCGAGCTATCCGGTACACGGGCCCTCTCGTTTCGATCTGTCTTGCATGCCTGATCTCGTTATAGCCTATATTCATTGTCCATAACCCTCCCGAAAGGTATTCAAGTCATTTCGAGGGTGCTGAGAGGAGCTGGGGAGGTTGCATGTGGGCTGCTTGGACACAGTAGGCGTTTTGCTTTGTGCACGCATTGCTGATGCTTTCAGCATTCATTTTCAATCGTCCATGTCGGTGTGGGATCCTGTAGAGTTGAGGTTTGGGTGGTGCAGGTGAGCCGTTCAGGCATTGTGCCCCATGCTCACTGTGCTGACTGCTGCTGTCAGCCAGCAGCTCCTTCTCTGCTCCATGTGAGCAGACGGTGTTGCTGCTCATTGCATCGCTGTTCACCCTGTTACCTTCCTCTGGTAAGGCTGATGGTATCACCAGTGTGCTATGTCGTTCGAGCTCGTTTTCCTGCTCTGAGCCTGTCACAGGCTTGTTGCAACTCTGTACCTTGCTGTCCCGTCTCGTAGTCTCGTGCCGCTGCCGCGAGACTGCCGTGCGACTGTCGAAAGGTCCAGTGCACTTCCGAGTCCGTCTATGAGGCATCTCCTGTCTCTGGAACATATCCATGATATTCCAGAGGCATTGTGAGACTTCGTGGGGTAGCGAAGTGGGAACGTTGAGGGTGAGGCATCTGTAGCCTCTCGTTTCGATGCTGCAGATGTTTCGTAGGTCTGCTTTGATCCTTCCACGATGGCATGTGTCCTCGAGAGTCCTAGGAGGGTGTATGAAGCCATTTGCATGTGTTTCTGATGGCACAGGTAAGCCGTTTGATCGCTTCACCTCCTGCTCAGTGCACTGACTCCCACTGCCAGCTAGCATCAGTGTTCTGGCTCCATGCAAGTCGTGTTGTGCAGAGGAAAGGGGGGCAAAGATGAGCATAGGTGAACACTTGCCTATAGCAATGTTCTGTATGTGTTAGACTTAGTTACTGGAGTAGTAGTTGAAGTCAGGTAGACATCTTGCCTAGAGACCTACAGTCTCTGGTACCTGCTTATATACATGTGGGGAGTGCACAGACCAGGTGTGCTAACTCATACTCTAGAACTACTAAATATATCCAAGAGCACCTGCCTAATAGGGCAGTCTCTGCTCTGGTACTGGTAACAAGGCTTCCAGGTAACCTGGTAAGTCAAATCCCATAGAATATTTTGGAACATCTATTCTTGGATGGTCAGGTGACACTAACTGGTAGTTCATTCAACACTCCCCCACACTCTAGGTTGCATAGGTCACCAGTGCAAGTGACGAGTGATTTGACTCAAACTTCTGCTATGTCAAGCTTTCAGTTAAACCATCAGCTCATTGTCAGTCTGTGGAAATATACTCAATAGAAAACAATCCTTCTTCAACACATTTGCACACAAAGTGCCACTGCATGTCAATATGCTTGGAGTGATGATCAGATACTGGATTCTCAGCAATGAAGCAAGCACCCATATTGTCAGAGTATAAGATTGTCTTCTCCATTTTGAAAGATAGTTCCTTGAAGAGCATATCAAGCCACTTCATGTGCCTAGCAGAGTCACAGAGAGCCATATACTCTGCCTCAGTCAAAGACAAAGCAATAGTCTTTTGTTTCCTGGATCTCCACAAAACAAGGGAGTTGCCTAAGAAAAAGGCATAACCAGTGGTTGAGTGACAAGTATCTTTATCCAAAGCCCAATCAGCATCTGCAACACCTTGAATCCAATTCTCTGTGCCAGAATAGCATAATGCCAAGTTCAGAGTGGATGCCACATAATGAACTATGTGCAAAGACCTCATTAAATGTTCCTTGGTCAGATTTGCCATATACTGGCTCATCCTTACAACCAAAAAGGCAATGTCAGGTCGAGTTCCAAGTGCAAGGTACAGCAAGGAACCGATGACAGACTGGTAACAAGTCTGTAAAGTTGGTTGGCACTGATAGTCAGTGGGTGCTTTGAAAGGTTGGTACCTGGAGGGCAAAGGTGTCTGAATGGGTTTAACCTCAGTAATGCTGAATCTTCTAAGGGTTGACATGACCTGACCATGTTTTCCTGTCTCAATGTATCTGGAGCCCAAGATACTCTTTAGGTTTGCCAAGGTCATGAGATTCCCATTTCTTCATAAACTTGTCTTTCTTCTTCTTGAGAAGATTCTTCTTTGACCCCATAAACAGTCCATTGTCAACATAGACAAGAAAAACCACAGTTCTGGCTTTGGAGTGATAAAAGTAAACTCCAGCATCAACTTTAGAACGGAGAAATCCCATCCTCAGGAGTGACTGATGTAGTTCCTTGTTCCATGCTAGTGCAGCTTGTTTCAGTCCATAAAGTGCACATAGCAACCAATAAACTTTGTGTTATTGGCCTTTGACCTTGAAACCTTCCAGTTGTTCCAAATATATTTCCTTGTCTAGCTTGCCATATAGGAAGGCAGTTTTAACATCCAGTGCTTCCATGTCCCAATCTTGCTGCATGGCATAAGCTAGTAGGATTTGCACATTTCAAAACATGCAACTGGGGAAAAGGTCTCTTCAAAATTGATCCCATGTTCTTGAGTGTAACCTTTAGCTACAAGTCAAGCCTTATAGCAACCATCACTTTTGATTGTGAAGACCCATCTTGGTTTAACTGGTTTGCATCCTGGAGGCAAATCCACAAGTGTCCAAACCTTTCTTTCTTCAATCAATTTGAGTTCATCTTTCATTGCCTTGAACCACTTGGTTCATTCACTAACAGGGAGCTGAAGAACATCCTTGTAGTGTTCTGGTGAATCCTTAACACATGCAACAAGTAAAATTTGCAAGGTGTTGGTATCCATATCCTCAGTAGATTCTGGTTTAGCCTGAGCAGGCTTTGGCAATGATGATGGTCCTGGGTCATTTGAAGGTTGCTGTGGAGGTAACAGAGGTGAAGGCAGCCTGTGTTGGAAATAGCAGTATCAGCTATCTGGGGGCAGTGTGGGCTTATCTTGATAAGCTTATCTATGATGTCATATGTGTGAACATGTACCAGTAGTATGTAGATAACCTGAGTGTATAAAGCCAGGGACAATAGAGACAGGGTCTCTATCAAATTATCCCTGATCTTGGCCCATCTCTAGCAACACCTGCTGAGCTGTCCCTGAGCTAAACCAACTATTCTTAACATAATTCAATCACCTTATCATGTTGTCCTACCAGCAATGCCTAGCCCAAGCCCAGGTCAATGCTGTGGATGAATCCTGATGCCTCTTAGAACAAATGGTACTCAACCACCCCATGTTGGACAATGTCATGCCTAGGACAATTGTAGATTGGGTGGTAATGCTGTTTCAGTTCCTGTTGGCATTCCTGGATGCTGTCATCTGGGAGATCTTGGCCTGCATCAGTGATGTCGAGGCAGATGCTCTTGCTTCTGGGGGAGCACCCTCAAATGTCACCACAGCAGCCTGAAGCAGACCTGCACATAGTGCCACTGCCCAGCCTACCAAGAGCCCCTGGTGTGCCAAGTGCCATGCCCACCATCACAGCATGGAGTCATGCCTGACCAAAGACCCTGCTGCAATGAGAAAAAGAATAGCAGGGAACCAGAGGAAAAAGAAGGAAGCATGTAAGCTGCCCACTCTCCCCATCTCCCACCCTCTCTATCCCTTCATTGCCACCACCACCCCTCTTCCCCTACCCCTCAAGACATTGCCATGGCAGCCGATGCCAAGGAGCTATGGAGGAGATGCTGCCAGTCAGCCTGTGATAGGAAGAAGCATCATGCCACCACAGCTACCCCAGGCAGCTGAGCTCTGCTCACTTCTGGTGGAGTGTTGGAAATAGCAGCATTGGCTATCTGGGGGCAATGTGGGCTTATCTTGAGAAGCTTATCTATGGCATCATATGTGTGTACATGTACCAGTAGTATGTAGATAACCTGAGTGTATAAAGCCAGGGATGATAGAGACAGGGTCTCTATTGAATTATCCCTGATCTTGGCCTGTCTCTAGTGACACCTGCTGAGCTGTCCCTGAGCTAAACCAACTATTCTTAACAGCCTGCACCCTTCTCTTTGAACTCTTTGTCTCTCTGCAGCTTCTCAAATACCTCTCTCCTGTTCTCAAACCAACTCAGAGACTCAATCATGTTTCTGTTGTATCTCCTGTTCAATTTCTGCAGGATTACACCTTTCTCCATAAACATTTCCTGGATGTTCTGGAACAACAATGCATCTCTTTGGTCAAGGAGGGCTCTGTTCATCAACAGGAGGGTTTATTTTCCAACATTCATGATCACCACACTCAGACACAGGCTGTGGTTCATGGGGATGTCTTATCCAGTTGGGATTGATTTGATTGGGATACCAGTTTGCTCTTGGTGGTTCTTGTTGCTGGTCTCCACCATCTGGTAGTGGGTCTAAAGGTCAGTCTCCATTTATTGGATGCTGTGGATGAGGTTGGGCAGCCTCTCCATCTTGCTGATCAGGCAGAATAGCCTCTTCATCATCCAGGATGTCTGGCTCTTCAGGGATGATAGGTAAACCAGGTTGGTCTGCTATAGGTGGGCCAAGTTCATCAGATTTTTCTTGCATAACATCCAAGTGGAAAGGAAAAATATCTTTGGCAAACTTTGCAGTTCTGGCAATCACAATTCTTTGGCCTTGTAGGAACTGATAGCCTTTGGTGTTTGGTTCATACCCCAAAAAGATCATCTCCTCAGCATGAGGATCGAGTTTGTCACCTTGATTGTCTTTTGGAATCCAAACATAGGCTTTACAACCAAAAACTCAGAAGTATGAAATGTCAGGAATTTTGCCAAGGAAGAGTTCACAGGGAGTGTTCCACTGTATTCTTCTGAGGGGAATGCAATTGTACACATGCAAAGCAGTGTCAAAAGCAAAGTTCCAAAACCTTTTAGGTACACAGGTGTGGTGACATAGAGATCCAGCTTTCTCAAGTATGGTACAGTTAAACCATTCTGCATGACCATTTTGCTGGGGATGATCAGTGATCAACAATTCATGGATGATACCCTGAGAGTTGAGGAGCATTTTAAAGGCATTGCTCATAAATTCTCCCCCATGATCCAAATGAAAGGTCTTCAAATGACAGCCAGAATGATGTTCAGTGACAGCAAGCTAGTCAATGAAGCAAGAAAGGGTGTCAGACTTGGATCACATGTAAAGGCAAAAGCCAAAAGAGGAGTAATCATCAAGAAGAGTCAAAACATATTGAGAGCAGAAATAAGACTTGACAGGAAGCTTGAGTAAGTCACCATGAACTAGCTCAAGAGGAGCCATTGCATGCTTGATAGAGGAATGGAATGGATCAGAAGTCATTTTTCTTGAGCACAACCATGACATGTGGCAGGGACAGTATCCAGGACCAGTGTCTCCAGAAATCCCTTAGTGTGATGCTTGCAATTAAGAATGATAGAATGATTCGGATGTCCAAGGCATTCATGCCAAAGATGAAAGTTGTCCTTTACCACATTCAACAGGTTTGTTGCCTTAAAGGCTCTGGAAGAGGGCAAAGGCATACCCAAAAACCAGTGCAGGCATGAAGTACACAAGCATACAGCCTTGAGTACAATGTGACCAGTTGAATCTTGGATCACTTTGGCATCCCATGTCACTTCACTCCTATACCCTTTCTTAAGGAGTGCATTTTGAGAGCAAAGTCTTTTTGAAAAGTTTGGTCCAAAAAGACAATCATCAAGGGTTAGAATATAGCCAGATTCCAGCTTGAGCTGTATAGTTCCTTTCCCAATAAGTTTAACTGTATCCTTTCCCACAGTACTGCCATAGGCAGGTATGCAAAGGGGTGAATAAGTGGCAAAGTCAGATCAGAATGGAGTCATGTGGTGTGAACATCCCAAATCTAACATCCAAAGAATTTTCCCTTTATGAGTGGAAGGATTTTCTGGACAAAGGTGGCTGGTTATCACATGGCAAGAATAAAGGAAATGAACATTTTCAGTATCAAAATTCTCCAGGGTCCTGGGATAATCTGCAGGATCCAGATCTGGAGGCAATCTAATATACATGAGATGGAATTCCTGTCTCTGTATATCTGGAACTAAACAGTGGAACTCCTGAATGCTAATGGTTTTCCATTTAGCATGATCTTTACACCTAGGGCATGTAGATCCAGTTCTGCCTTCTCCAACATCTCTCTCTTGTGCAATGCTGATCTGAGCCATGGAGGAAATGAGAAGTCCTCCTCTGGATCAATCAAGATCTGCATCACCTGAGGTTCATTCCCCAACTCCTGACATATCTTGTTCAGGACATGTCCATCATGTCTGCTCCAAACTCAAAATTCCCCTGAGTCTCCCAGAACTGGCAGAACCCCAGTACAAGGCATTTCTGAGTTGGAATTTTGGCAGCAGATGGTACATGAGCAGGGGGATTCAGCATGAGGGAGTTGTTTGGATACTGAAACATACTCAACTGGTCCTTCAATAACAGGGTCAGGTTTGATTTCTTGATCAAACTCTTTGAAATGAGAGGCATCATCTTGGAGATGGTATTGAAGAGGGGTATAGTCGAGCACATTGGCAGAAGTACTTGACTTGGCCTGGACATGGTAGGATTCCTGACCATAGTCCTGCTCATAATAATCCTCCTCTTTGTAACCAGTCATTTTGTTGTAGGTGTCATACTGAGCACCTTCAACTTGGTCAGGCTCATAAAAATCAACAGTGTGGGAACCATGACCATGACCATGACCACCTCATCATCCTCATCCATGGTTTCCAGCAGGATGTTGTTGCTGTTGCTGTGGGGGAGCTCCCCCATGTCCATGACCAGTTCCCCAATTACCTCCATCTTGGTGCTGTTTGGTCAGATGCTGACCATGACACTTTGCACACCAAGGGGGTTTGCTGAGACATTGAGCAAGTGGTTGAGAAGTGTTGGAAGATGAAGTTTGGGTTTGTTCTATTTTTGGTAAAGTAGATTGCTTGTTCATTCTGGAAGCCAGGTCCTTTAGTCTTGGTAACACCTCTGCTACCTTTAAAGCAGAGGTCTCCCATGCCACAAGAATATTAGAGGGTCCAGCCCCCCACTTATCCATAAAGGCACTGCAAATGATCATGCACTGCACTGGTTCAGTCAGAGTGACTCCACAGGTTGCAAGTGCTCCAAGGATCATATTTATCTCTGCAAACTTGGCAGAGATATCATCAGTGGGATTAATGCAAAGGTGAAGAAGTTGAAGGAATTCCAACTATGTGGTTGCTGCTGTTTGGGTTCTGTAAGATGCTTCGAGAGCATCACACATTTCTTTTGCAGTATTTTTAGATTCAATTGAAACTGCGATCACAGGATTGCAGTAGAGGAGTATTGTGCCCATGCCATGAGAATTCTTGGTTTGCCAAGCATCATGACCAGCAGCACCAGTGGCAGGAGAAGCCATGGTACCATTAATGACTCCCCAACAATCGATGGTCATAAAATAGCCTTTAATCATAGCCTTCCATGTAGAAAAGTTAGTGCCATTAAGGCAGGGAATGTTCTTGGAGCCAGAGGTTTCTTTGTTGGCCATGATAAAACTAGAAATGTTCTAGAATCAGCATGTGAAAAAGAACCTCATCTTGGAAAGGATCAGGGTGGAAGCCATGAACAGCTTTAGACTGTTTTGCTCTGCATTTCTTCTGTGAAGGTCTCTGCACTCGAGGTCTAGGTGGCTGAGACTTTGGATCCCATTTCTTCTTTATCAGAGTGGAGTTTCCTTTGGCTTGATATCACGAGCAATCAAGAGTAAGCCTCTCTAGATCATGGAAGTAGAGTGAATCAAAGAAGTGATAGGAAAGGAAACCTTCATTAATATTAATGAGAGAGACTGGAGTTCCATCTGGTTGTTTCAACAGAAAACCTCCATGGATACCAATGGAGTACTGCAAAACAAATTTTTGATAATGGATGAAGCCCTTAGTCATAACCTTGAAAACATTCCATGGTTCATCTATAGTACAGGTCCCATTGGAATCCAATTGTCCCCCCCCTGCATACAGTTCCAGAAAATTTCCAGGAAGAGGAAACACCTGATGATACTCAGTCTCCATGAGCTTTGCGAAGGTGACTAGCAAGGATTCCTTGCTTAGGTCTGGAATGGCCTTCATGACCTTGGAAATGTGAGTTGAGTTTATGCCAAAGGTCTGCACAAACTTCTTTAGTGCTGGGCCAGTAGAGGAAATGAACCCTTCACAAATCTCTCCACCAGAGATGGCAGGTTTCTTCATCATAGCCAGACTCACCCACAGATCCTTCTTTCTCAACCTCCACATTCCATAAATACTCTTTCCTTGGTTTGGTTCATACCACCATGTCAGAATCAATGTGGATACTGCTCAAGGCCCACTCCCAGAAGAAACCAGGGACACAAGCAATGGGGGTTCTCCCTTCATTCCAAGCTCTTCTGAAATGGCACTCCAAATGCTCATTCCAAACCTGGAGAGGAGGGAGGATTCCATGGAAGAGATGCTTGTTGTAATATGGGTGGATATGGGATTCAAACCAGAAGAAGATATCATTGGTAATCCAGAATGCTGGAATGGTAAGGAGGGTAGGATCTTCATTAGTTAGAATGGGGATATCTGCACCATTATAGTTAGTGTGGGCATGCAGCAAAGTTGTGTGAGACATTTTAGGGATGAAGTTGCAAATAAGGCCATGTGTAAAAAGGTGAATGTGGTGTAGGGAAGGTATCCTCCCTACCAGTATATTTCATTTATGTATTTCATTGTTTTTACTTACTGATTTGTTTTTGTACTTTTCTTGTTATCTTTTTACATAGTGTTTGGACGCATTGTGGCTTATGTAATCCTGTGCAAGTACTTCGAGTGTACTGTACATACTTAGAATAACAACAGACTTGCTACCTCAGATGAAAGCCAGAATTAAGATGAAGCAGACTCAGAATATTATTTCTCTATTCTCAGATAGTCCCTAGACATTATCTGAGCTTTTATTTGGATTTCAGGGCGCATTTTTCATCTTTTCCCCTTACTGCTTGACTCTATACCAGGCAACTCCAGCCTCCTGGGATGAACTCACCACTCTTCCCCCACTAGGAGACCTTGACCTATACCCTAGGGTCTCTCACTATCATTCCCTACAGTGGGCATTAAAGAAAGGTTCATTATATGACCACATGTCAAAGTGTGGAGCAGTGCTCCATGCACATTTGAGGGCCACAGCAGGAGTAAGTTGCCAGCTATCAGCACATCAGGAGTAGAAAATGGGGGTGATGTCAGTGGCATCCAACCAAGAAGAACAATACAACCATCTCCTCTGTAAACTCTATCACTTTCTGTACAAAGGCCACCACATTTGGTTGCCTAGATCTGACTGCACCAACTTCTCTCTCCTTCACTAGATGGAGTTCTTTGGACTTTGCATTTTTGCATGGATCCCATGCAATCTTCTTCTGGGAAGGTCCAACAGTGTAGAAGAGCATGTGATTTACAATGACGTGAGACATCTCTGGATTCCAGATTAGCAAGGTTGATCCAAAGAAACAAAGCTGAACCAGTGACTAGAGGAGATCAAACTCACTAAGCAAGGATCATCCTCCTGGTCCTCTTCTGGAAGGTCATCGACTCTAGGAAGAAACCTATACTGAGGAGGAGAGTTGGGCATGGGAGGAACTGGGTCAAGATCTGCTTGAGGATCAAGATCAGGTACAGCATAAAGGAGATAGTTCAGAGGACAGTTATCCTGCTGCAGAAGCTGCTGAGCATGGATATCCAGTTCCCACCAAATTTCCAGATTTGGATTGTCATGGTCCTCCATTAGGTTAAAGACTTCTCTGATTTCGATGGCAACAGCCAAGTGAAACCAGAGTTCTTGGTAATGTCCAAGAAGAACCCAATGTTCCTGGTACTGATAGAAAAGGTAATGCCAATTTGGAAAACCAATGAAGGTACTCCACATGATAGAAGAAAGAATAAATGCAAGATGGAAGTCACCACCAATTTGGGAAAGAACATAACAGGCTTGACAGAACCCTACAATGAGTGACACAGCCAAAGTGGCCAATGCCATACATAGCACTTCAGGCCCACTCATAGGCATGTTGAAAGATGAATGTCTTCCTCTATCAACACTATCCTTGAGACAGCAAGAGTGACCCTATGTGGGGCTCATAACCTGTTGCACAGAGGAAAGGGGAGCAAAGATGAGCATAGGCAAACACTTGCCTATAGCAACATTCTGTATGTGTTGGACTTAGTTACTTGAGTAGTAGTTGAAGTCAGGTAGACATTTTGCCTAGAGACCTACAGTCTCTGGTACCTGCTTATATACATGTGGGGAGTGCACAGACCAGGTGTGCTAACTTGTACTCTAGAACTACTAAATATATCCAAGAGCACCTGCCTTATAGGGTGGTCTCTGCTCTGGTACTGGTAACAAGGCTTCCAGGTAACCTGGTAAGTAGAATCCCATAGAATAGTTTGGAACATCTATTCTTGGATGGTCAGGTGACACTAACTGGTAGTTTGTTCAACAAGTCACTGAACTTGCTATTGGGCTTGTCATGGCCCCCACCACTGGTTCTCCTAGACTTATCAGGCTCCTTTGGGCATCTGCCCACATGTGGTCCATGGGCTTGAATCTCCACCATGTTGGCACCAATTGCCCTTACCTCCAGTGTCATCATCTTCAACCCAACATCTGGGCTATTCCCCCTACCCATTCAAGCATGCCTATGCACCCCCACCCCCCAGACCTTGTCAGGTGGGGTATTCCATGTAGAGTGCCCTTGCTGGGTTCCCTGTGGGCATCATGATGCCTGCTCACTGTTGAGTTTGAGACACCTTGTCTCTTGCACCTTATCATTCCACCCTACATGTGATTGGTCAATTTCTGTATTCACAGCAATATGCATTCATGCTGAGGAACCATTCTGTAGCAGTGTAGAAGGTTCAGCTTGCAGAGCAGGAGGTTCAGTGTGTATACCCAGAGGATCTGGTATGTCAGCGATCATCTTGCCATCCATCAGGATGTGCTGGTTCTCTTCAACTGGTGTTTGTGGTATGTCTTCCATAGAATGACCACTGGTGGGTCCAGACATGTTATCTGCAGGGTCCAGTGCCTTAGATCTTGACTCTGGTACCTTTCAGTTCTCCACAACCTCATCAGTTGTGCACTGACTCCTCTCATCAGGCACTTTGAATGTGTGCACTTGTTCATTGAGCTCTGTCTGCTGCACATCTATGATGTCCATCTTGGGTTCCAGGTACCCAGTTGGAATTTCAGTCCAGTCATTTTTACTCTTGTTTGAGTTCACTGTGCTGACTGCCTTCATCAGGTGCTTCAAGTATGTTTGTGCATTTGCCCAACCATTTTCCATCTACAAACTGAGCCTCATCTGCTGGTAGGTTATTCTCCACCTGCTGCATGTTGATGATCTCCATCTCAGGTTCCAGGTACCCAGTCAGAATCTCAGTGCAGTCGTTTTGGCTGTCTGAAGAGCCCTCTTCTTCCCCATGTAGGGTTTCTGGCTCATTGTGGTTGTCACCAGCATTTTGAGTGCTTTCACCAGCCACTCTCTGCTCAGGCTGTGAGTTGCTCTGTTGCATACCTTCCTCAGCTGCTATCCAGCTGTCAGGTCTTGGAATCAGACCAAAGCACTTTTCAAGGAAGGTAAACTTCTCAAGTGGCATTTTCAAGAGAAGTATGAATGAGAAAATGTAGTTCAAAATGCATTGACCATCACATTCCATCACTGCCAGCTTTTGTTGGCAGTCCTCCATGCTGTGACTTCATCTTGTTCTTTGTCAGTCTGTGGTGCCCAAGTTTCACCATGACCTCTCAGCTGTGCCAGATGTATGGGTCATGTTTCAGACCCCACTAGGAGCCCAATCAATCCTTTGTCTGCAATAGCATTTAAGACCCAACTGCCATAAGTTGGCCAGTTATGCCCATTGTCTGTGAGCTCAGGTAGGTCATCCATTGGTGATCCAATAGCCTTCAAAAGAGTAGAGACAGTATTAGTTGGCTTTGTTGAGTAGTCCTCTGTGTTCAAGTTGACTGCAAGTTGCCCACAATAAAATTTTCTTTCCATGCTATGTGGGGCTCATAACCTGTAGAAAAGGGCTGTAGGCAGCCTCAGTAGTGACTCAACTACTGAGGATATACCAAAATGTACTACTAAGTGCGCTCTAAGTGCTTATGTAAGCAAGTAATAACTCGCACCAAAAAGGGTTATCACACAGAGGTGATTCAATCTCCAACATGATATTCCTCCTTGACTGGCCTTGACATGAGTTTCCAGTTGCTAGAGGGTCAGTACTGGCTGTGTGGATGGCAGTAGCTTGAGGCTGGACATTCTCTTGCCTCTCATGGTTCTCATCATCAACATCACCAAGCTCTTGCTCTATGTCAATAAACTCCCCAGGGTCATTATCATGATAATGCTGTGGCAAGCAGTGAGCACAAGCAGGGCAACCCCTGTCCCCAGGAGCCTTGGTCTTTGTGCTAGGTTGTGTGGTGTGAGTTGTTCATTGATGCTGACACTGACCTCTTGCCATGGGTGAGGAAGGAAGAAGGCCATGAGCAGGTGGAAGGGGGAATAAATGTTGGTACTTATAGCATCATGTTGCCAGTTGCAACTGAACATGAGGCTGCCAGCACTCATGCCAGCTAGACTCAATCCCTTGCAGTTAGTACTTACAAAACACTCCACATACCTTTGCCAGGCAATAATCAATTTAACTTATCCTTAGTTGGGAAAGTGATCAGAAAGTGATAGAATACTTGACAAATTTGGCATGCAGATGACAACAGGATAATGTGGAAGAAACATACAAACAAGTGCTGGAATCACATGAATGAGACCTATGAATTCAGACATTTATAAGAGTTCACCTATGCACCAACTTGTGATGTGCAGTTGAGCACAGAGGGGTGTTTCAGGGCTCAGAGGATGTGCTAGATATCTCACTCTCCATGGGCTGATATTCATCATCATCTGAGTGAGCATGCTTGGTTCCATGAAACATGTTGAAATACCAGTCTTCATAATGTGATAAAGTGGTCACCAAGATGAAGCCATGACCTCAGCTTGGATTACCCTCCAATTGAAATGAGCTCTGAGATCAGCTGCCCATAGCCTATGTACTGCAGACTTGGATGTGGAGATGCTCAGGAGTTTGCTGATACCCTTCTTCATGGCATTTAATCCTTTTCTAATTGCCCATTCTGCCTCCTCCATTTCGATGTGGGGATATATGAACTTGAAAAAAGATCCCATTAGCAAATCATAAAGCAACGTAAAAAAGTCACTTATGCCAACTACCCTCTTGCTATCATCAAGATTGATCCTCTCGGCCCCACCCTCCTTAGTCCATACATGATACTGAATGTCTCTGATATCGCACCATGTGTGACCAGTGACCATGATGGGTTTGAGTTCTATGGGTTGAGGTTCAGGTTCAGCTTCTGTATCAGTGTCAGTCTCAGCTTCAGTAAGCTTGGACTGCTCAGCAGAGGTAGATGGATTGAGTCATGCAGGGGAATTGGGTTTGTCAATGGAGCAGGAGCCAGAGGTTGAGGTACATTTGTTAAGCATCACCATGCATGCCTCAATAGATTGAGGGAGGGTGAGGAAACCTTCTTTGAGAGAGGATATGTCAAGTTTAGAAAAGAATGACCAGGTCTCAGTCCCCTCCTTTGGAGAGTGGTAGGGACAATTCTCCAAAATGAGGATCACAATGACAAGGATGATCTGCAGCCAGCCCTCAACCTCACAGCAAACCTTCTTCATCAAGTCATCATGGTCCTGGCTGAAGGTGCACTCTACAATGGCAAAGAGGGCATCAGATACTCCCATGAGAAGGTTCACAACAAGGGCAAGATTGGGGGTTGCAGAGAACCCAGTGAGTGGTGATTGCATGCTGATGTTCACTTGCAACCCAGTGCAAAGATGCATTCCATTGATGGAAGTCAGTCCAGTATGTGCAGCACAGCCCAGCTAAAATCAGAAATGGAAAACTCATGTGTGGCTCTTGGCATTTCCACAAACAAGACACCATTCATGGGGTTGTGAGACAGCCTGACAGTCAATGGGTCACATGTCATATCACAACAGTCACAAAATTTCTAACTTGGGTTTCCTCTGTGGGAGAGACCACTCTTCCACCACCTGTGCAAGTGCCTCAAATACTTGAGTATCAACGTGTTCAAATACCTGTTTGGCAGTGGATATGTTAGCTGTGAAAACTCATTCATATATTTAGCCCTTGCCTGGATGTCAGCAGCTGGGTCATCATCACTGACTTGCAAACCAAAGCCCTTCAAGATGTCCTGGAATAATTCTTGGCTGGAATAAGTTCAAGTCACTCTGAAATTGACATAAACATACTGGGTGATGTAGCTTGTGAAACAATCTGAGAATTACAATCAGGAAACACCTCATTCACATGGGTAGAAACATCTTTAGGTGCAGCATGCACCTCAGATCATTCAACCCTCTTAACATCACTGGCATCACTTAGAGAAGGATGAGGAAATGAGTTTGGCCTAATTGCAGGTGGAGTAGGGTTTGTGCCATTGTTATGTGTTTCATGTAATAAAATGGGTCACAGAGCAGGTGTCTGACAGGAAGATGGAGGCAAGAAGGACCAATTTGGAGGTGACTTCTTCACAGATGTCAGACCAGTGGGTAAGTTAAAGCCAGCTGAGACCAAGTATCAAGGCCTTGGTGATTCCAGTGTAGATATCATTCCAGGAAGGAAGTTTGAAGGGGGAACCTTTCTTTGAAATGTGGGACTATGTGATGTATCATGCTTTTATTTCAAATGCTGCAAAAAATAAACTAGAATGGTTGGTAAGACTCTGGGAGAGAAAAAGAAGAGAACAGTACATAGGGCTGAGTGAGTGGGACTTGGCAGCTTGTCACTTAGGAGGCAGGAGGCAGGGGGAACTCTGACTTCAGAACTGAAATCATTATAAGTCATGCTGACCAGCCACTTTGAAATTGTCAAGTATGGAAGTTGATGTGATGCCAACCAAGTTTAGAACTCCATTGCCAACTAGACCTTCAGAATGTTCAGTTGTTGTGCCAACAGTCAGTGAGTACCCTGAATGATAGAAGTTGATGCACATATGTACTTGAGTTCAAGGTGAGGTTGCTGAGGTATACCCCTTCACACTTGAACTGCCTGATCAGATGTGCTGACTCCTGAATCCAAAGACATCACTAGCCAGACCCCAGCTTGGTATTCACAGCTGCACCAAACTTCAACAATGAGATCCTAGAAATCTTTGTAGCAGTCAGGCAATACTATGGCAGAGATAGTTCATGTCAATGGTAGATATGCACTAAAAGAGAAGTTGGGGACTGGTTCATATGGTCAGTGAATAGTTTGTCAAACTCTTGAGCACATGAAAACCATCCACAATCATTCAGCCACAGTTTACCATGTGCAAGACATCATTACAAAGCAGACTGTTGCAGTAAAGTTAGAACCAACTACCTGCAAGCCAACCACTTGCCAAACTCACCTGGAACACAAATACCACTCAAAGCATCTCCTGATGGTATATTCCAACTACATCATGTTGCTGCCTTGGGACTGCAAATGGTGAGTTTCATCCACTGTCTTACATGTCAAATTAATGGCCTAATTCATCTCAACTGCATTCAGATAACCTGGCTTGAGTATATCCATTCCTGCCACTTCATTCATCATGATATCAAACTGCAGAACATGCTCATGGGTCTCATGGGATCCAAGGATACAGTCTTTCTTATCAACTTTGGTACCACAAAGCAATACTGGCATCCATCATCCCATATCCACATTCTGATGGACAAAACTAGTGGACTAGTTGGTACACCAGCTTTTGCATCCCTGAATAGTCACCTAGGGCTAGAGCTAAGCCAGAGGAATGACCTTGAAGCTCTGGCTTACATGCTGTTGTTCCTCTATAATGGGACATTGCCATGGTTGGGGTCACTAGGTAGTCAGAGCTGCTTACAGCCTTCAGCTATTCATAAATCAAAGGATGCATTCACAAGGGGATCTCTTCCTGAGATGCCAGCAGAACTGCTAACCCTCCTCTCATATGCTCACAGTCTTTTGTTCATGCAAAAACTGAATTATGAATACCTTTGGGCTATCCTCTTTCCTGCAACATTGTTGCTGACCCTTGTAATGAGAGAGATGAAAAAGTTATTGGTTGCACATGTGCAGTGTGCTAGTAGGGACAGTGACAGTGACAACTGCAGCAAGCAGACTTCTGGCAGGATTGGTACAGGTGTTACACTACAAAGGCAAGTCATTTATGTGGAACCATATTGTTCTTTGATCAAGAGGCTAACTAAGAATGAATTTACAAGGTATTGTTCATGCAGGCTTGCATCACCACAAATACTAGGTAATGGGGACACAAAATGATAGTTTGGTTATGTGAGCAGTGGGCAGAATGTGTTGTTGTTTGATTGCATCGATATCACAGCTAGCTGCCATGTGTTGTTTTTCTGAAATGCATTGTACTACATATGGAG
This sequence comes from Pisolithus marmoratus, assembly GCA_024613145.1. NCBI lineage: Eukaryota > Fungi > Basidiomycota > Agaricomycetes > Boletales > Pisolithaceae > Pisolithus > Pisolithus marmoratus. The sequence goes on along the minus strand of JANFAE010000285.1, from coordinate 18,688 downwards.
TCTGTCATAGCAGAAACTGAGGACCATAGATATTTCCTCCCAGACATCTACACAAACTGAAGTTAGCAAAGCAAGCTTAGATAAAACAAAGGTGCACTGATACTAGCCTAGTATGTTGCTAAGTCAACTTAGTTGACCATGGTTGACTTGAAGTCAGTTTGACCTCACTAAGTGACTTTAGTCAGTGGTAATGACTAACCAAATTTAGTCTAGTTGGGATTTACATAAAGTCAAGTCACTGCAAGTCCAGTCCCTTGCTTAGTCACAGCCAACTGGGTTGCACTGAGTTGAGCCAAGTTGTGGCAACACTATTCACCAATGATGCTGGCCATTGTTTAAGGGAAATTGCTGTCAGCTCACTGTCAGTTCTAGGACTTGACAACAAAGCTGAAAACAGCCTCGAAAATGACCTTGACAATGAGGTGTGACTGCACCTACTATGTGACCTCTATTTGAGCCCTTGGCAGCACTGATGGGTACAACACCAAGTACCCCAAATGACTACATATTGATTATGCCAAGGATGCCTACCAAGCCAGCAACAAATGTGGCTGTGCAGAACAAATGGCACTGTGGCTTCAATGCCAATAAGCCATATACTACAGGTGTGCATACTTGGCTTGGAGGAAGGTCAGGAAGCCTACCAATGAGCATCAGGATGAGGGGCACCTACTCACTGAGAGAGATACTGTTTCTGGCCTGGCTGGGTTGTGGATGCCAGGTATGTGCCTTCCCACACTGAAATGAGTGTATCTAAGACTGCTGCATGCCCATGATAGTGTACTACAAGGTGGCCTTGAAGATTCCCCCCCACTGCCAAGTGACTATTGATCATATACAAAACAAATACAAGGCTTTTGAATTCATCCCCACCCTTGCTCACTTTCTTTCCTCCCATTCCAGCTGACAGCAGGTGATACAACCCATGGAATATGACTGGTTCAACATGTACAACCAGCTTTACACTGAAGCCAGTCCCAGTGTCATCACAGGGTGTGGCTTGAGTATGCAAAAAGTCCATGCATTGCCCAGGTGTAAGGAGGGGTAAGCCCTCCTTACCTATTACTGTTGGCTTAGTAGTTGTTTTGGGCATAGCCCCTGGTTGGATAGGGGCTAATGTGGAGTTCATTAACATGGTTGAACTCCAGTACTGTACAGGTATTACATAATGGTAATGGGCGCCCGTATGAGGGAGGGCACCCACAAAGTAGAACTAACTTCTTTTCTACCTTATGGCATCACTCAATATAACACCAGTCGTGTGTATATTTGAGGGATAAGTGAATAAGTGGACAAGAAGGACACACCCTTACAATTTTTTACACACCCAAAAGTGTTATGGCACCCAAGTTGAACAAAAATTCTGTGCTGCAGAAGAAAACTTCTCACAGCACAACAAAACCTCTTGAGCCTGATAGAGATCGAGAGGACTTATATGGTGATGATCTGCCACCATCAGGAAGGGTCAATGACTTCTTACAAGCGCAATCATCTGAGATGGTCATGTGAGAAAACCCTGACGAGGCTGACTGCACCATAATTCTAGATGAAGGGCCAAGTGCCCTAACTGAACTTGCTACTGAAACTGCTCTTGTAGAGAATACAAGAGCAGAAGGATCAGGAAAGGGAAAAGAAAAAGTTGATACCAGAAAAAAGCCGCCTACCTTCCCTGAATTCATCAGAGAACTAAAAGAAATCTTAACTGAATGCACCTCCCAATGGGAGAGCTTCGGTGACCAGGATGAACGTGGTCACCAGGCACGTACATTCAAAAAACTGTACAACTTAGTGGACATGCCTGGCATCAAAAGCACACATGATAGAGCCAGTGAGGAAGGACAAGGCCCCACTTGTGCTATGAAGAAGGAAGTCCACTATGAAGAAGAGCATGAAAGAACTGAATGCAGGAAAGAAGACACTCCATGGAGATGCAATTCACATGGAGTGGGATCAACAGAGACTTCAATGAATAGGGCAACCAGATACCAAGCAATAAATGATTGGCTGGATCACAAAGTCCCACCTCATCTGGAATGAGGCTTTAAAGAAGAAGAGGATTATGGTTGGGGAGCAGCCACAGGACACCCCGATGAGGACCCAGATGATGACCCAGATGATGAACCAGACAATGATTATTGCTGCTGAAACGATCAAGATGATTGTGATGACAACTGCAGGAGAAGACAAATCCCAATTCCTCGTCAAAATCATAGAGACAATGAGGACAAATGTGATCACTGCAGCCACAGACAATCGACAGGGGTACACTCACACCAAGGATTAACACCCAGTATGAGTGGATATACAGACTCTCTCCTAGAAAAGTATTGTCAGAGAATATACAAGGCAGTAGGCCATCACGTGGCCCCCACGGGTCCAGAAGTAGAATCAATCAAAATTGCACAACCAAAAAATTATAGAGGTCAAGATGATATCAATGCCTTTGATGAATGGGTCAACCAGATATTGCACTGGTTGAAGATCTATAAGGTGACAGGGCCTGCCCATGATGCAGACCACATCACATATGCCGGGACCTGTCTAGAGGGAATGGCCATGCAGTGGTTTGATCAAGAAGTTGATGGCCCAGACCACATGATCTGCGACTGGATGTTCAAGGATTTCATGTGCGCCATGTTCACCCGATTCATTCATGAAGCATCTGCCCAAAATGCTGCCAAACAATATGATAATACCAAGTACTCCACCACAAGGGGAGTACTTGCTTTCTACAATGACCTGAAACACCAGGCATCCTGGATGGTCCAGCCCCCCAACGAATATTCCATGAGGAGGAAATTCGTCAATGGACTCCCTCTGCTGATCGCTGAAGGAGTCCTCAAGTCCAGGGGCATGTTGGCAGAACATACACCGATGGACCAAATTCTAATCGAAGTGCAAAGGATGGAGAGTGCACTCAAGCTTATCAACAATCACACCCACACCCAGCAAGTTAAACAGACTGGTACTTGTCCTGCCAACTCAGACAACTGAGTTGGCAATAAGCATTATACCAATGGCAAATATAGGTACACTCAGAAAGGGAATGTACTGTATAGAAAAGCTCTGGACAATGCTCATGTCCAGAGAAGGGACCTGTCCAAACCACAGGGACAACGCGTGACTGGAATCAGTCACGAGAAAAAGAGTGTACCTGGAGATAGAAGCCCAAAGACCTCTGGCACGATGCATCAGAGCATCAAGTGCTACTGCTGTGGTAAGGAAGGGCACTATGCAAACGAGTGCAATCAGAAGAATGCCATATCGAAGGACAGCAAGACTGGCAAGGCCAGACTATTCACTGCCAAGGTGATTGAGGACGAGCATGCCAACAAATCTCCAGAAGCCCCAGACGATAAAACACCTTCCCATAATGAAGAAGATAGGGAAGCATCAACAGAAGAGGAGGTAGATGTTGACGATGAAGTCATTGCCATCTATGGTGGATACTATGACAGTGACGACGATGGAGAGCCCATTGCATACCTTGGGTCAATGGAGACACACAACTCCACCGAGGATGATGAAGAAATCCACTATGCTCAGATGGATGTTGAGGAGTCAACTGTGGAAGGCAACCCAGTCAGGGACATGGAGCCAGATGACGAGGTGTTGCCTGATGAGGAAGAAGACAAATTAATCGACCCATGGGGAATGGTGAATGCAATGGAAAATGAGGCAATGCCTCCTATGATGAACGATCACACCTGGCACTACTCGGAATGCTTCAGTCTAACACACATAGACAACTGTCAGATGTGCAGAATATACAGAGCTCATATCATAAGAGATGAGCTCGCAGAAGTACCATTGTTGATAGCCACATGTGCCATTCCCAGGCAGCAGAGACGAAGAGCATACAACAAAGGATGGGACATGAGAGAGGAGGCAACAGGCAAAGCGGTCATTCCCCATGTAGGATATGTGTTGGAGGAATTGAATCGTATGGAGGCCACCATTGATCTTGCCATTGCCCAACTGGACGACATGATAGAGGATGATCAACCAGTGGTAGATATGGCCGAGCTCCATGCATCCCTGGCTAGTATAGGTCATCAGGTCATGAGGATGCACAATTCCCTCCAGCCTAGGGGACGTGACACCTTGATGAGTGTTGCATCCTCGTCGAGGGAATTCCAGAGGGCCAGGACAGATGTAGACAGAACAGGGGAGCTAATTCAGGGTATTTGGGGAGCAGTGATCCAGAATGAATGATGGGTGCAGCAAGCAGTACAGGAGAGTGAGCACCTCCGAAGGGAGCTGTGGAGACTGGCCAATAGGCTCTCACATGCTCGTGAGAGCACAGGGGGTGATCCACATTCATATATTGATATGGAAGCCCCAGTGATCCCAGACAGCCCTCAATGACTGATGGCCCTCCATCCAACAGAAGAAACCAACTGTGCGTTCCAATATGGGATGTGCACCAATACCACCACCACCCCTAGGCCAGCGATCCCCCCACAAGCATGCACTTGTGTGATAGTAAAGGCACAGGTCAATGGCTGCAAAGCATTGACCATGATAGACACAGGGAGCATGACCAACTTCATGAGCCCTGCATTCACAACAGTTGCCAAACTACCTACATTTACCCTGGTGTCCCAGTTAACATTACAACTGGGATGTGTTGGAAGCTGCTCAAAGATCATGCACAGCTCCCAGATGAAGCTATGGCTGGGAGCCTTCTCATGTGATGCCTATTTTGACATCACAAATATCGATCGATATGACTGCATCCTCGGCATCCCCTTCCTCAGATCCCATGGCATGTGATTAAAATTCAATACAAATACAATAGAGGTTGGGGGTACCACCATCCCTGCACTCACAGAACTGGATGTATCCAGTTCTGTGGAAAATCGACCATGGGAGAAAGGACGGCATAAGGAGACACTGTCCTCAGCACTGAAGAGTACCTGACTATCTGGTGGGGCCATACCAACAAGGAATAATCCTGGCCCCACCACGCCTCACTGAAGTCATGAGGAATCTATGTCAGCACTCAGAGGTGAACAGCAAGCTATGCTTGCACATATGAAGCCCTGGAAATACTCAGATGAGGATATTCCTCATCTGAGGGAAGAACTATATAAAAAATATGAGGATCACATGAAGGGAGTGGTTGCAAAGATGCCACCACTCCGAGAAGTAAATCACTGCATACCCTTGATTGACGAGGGTATGTGTTACACCTACCATTTGCCATGCTGCCCAGACTCGCTGAAACCTCAGCTGGCAGAAAAGATCCAACTGTATATGAAAGCTGGATGGTGGGAGAGAGCAAGCGTGTCGCAAGCAGCCCCAATGCTCTGCATCCCTAAAAAGAATGGGAAACTCAGGAGACTGCAGGAAGTGCAATGACAACATGGTCAAGGATGTCACCCCATTCCCTGACCAAGACCAGATCAGGATGGATGTTGCATGAGTGAAGTATCACTCAAAAATTGACTTGTCAAATGCATATGAACAAGTCAGAATTGATCCCAATGATGTCCTGAAGACAGCTTTCTCGACTGTCTTTGGCACCTTCCTGAGTCATGTCATGCAGCAAGGAGACTGCAACGCACCAGCCACCTTCCAACAGTTGATAATGGTGACATTGCAGGAGTGTATAGCTAGGATAGTACATGCATACTTAGATGATGCATTCATGTACAGTGACACAATAGAGGACCATGTGGAACATGTGTCCCTTGTGCTTGACGTGCTAGTGAAGGCCAATTTCTATCTTGAAAGGGATAAGGTCGACCTGTTCACTGAGAGACTAGATTGCCTCGGTCACATAATCAATGACAGAGGAGTCCATGCAGATGAGGACAAGATGGCCTGCATCTGCAATTGGAGGAAGCCCAGGAACCTGAATGAGATACAACAGTTCATGGGCTTGGTCAAATATCTGGTGCCATTCATGCCAGATGTATCTGCATACACAATGCCTCTAATGGGGATCCAGAGGAACAGCCACCCATTCCTCTGGCATGAAATTCACAACAGATGTTTCCAGGCAATCAAAGACCTTGCCTGTAAATATCCCATCCTGCGACCAATAGACCCAAGATCAAACAAGCCAATCTGGCTCATCTGTGACACATCCCTATATGGTATAGGGGTGCTATACAGTCAAGGCCCAACCTGGCAAGGCTGTCAACCAGCTGGCTTCATGTCGAAGAAGCTCATGGATGCCCAGCACAACTATCGGACATTCAAGAGGGAAACTCTCACCATACTTGAGGCACTACTGAAGTGGGGAGGACAAGCTCTTGGGATTCCACTTCAAGGTGATCATGGATCATGAGGCCCTCCAGTTTCTTCGCACACAACAATGCCTATCCAGCTGGCAGATGCGCTGGATGGACTACCTATCATGCTTCAACACCTAGATCTTATATGTCAAGGGGTCAGAGAACAAAGTGGCTGATTGCCTGTCTTGATATTATGAGACAGACAGAGGGGATGAAGCACAGGAGACTGTCGAATGGGCAACCACTGACATTTGACTCGATCCAGAGGGAGATGACCTTCCAATTGTCAGGTTGAGGGAATTGTGTCTTGCAGCAATGCGAGACAAGACACCAATGATGAGAGAACTGACAGAAGAGCATTGAATGGAAGCCAACATGCTGAGACAACATGCAGAGCAGGGAAGGGGGGAACCCACTCACACCTCCATGAGTGAGGATCCTACTCTACTCGACTCTGCAGGAAACCCACACACACTCGTTACCCACTTCCAGGGGGAGCATGGCTTCCTCGACTGCATCAGGCAGGGCTACCCAGCAGATCCCATCCTGGCGAAGGTGATACTACACCTGGATCACCACAAAGGATTCAATGTCGACAATGGACTGATCTACTTGAAGGTCATGATGGGAGACAGAGTACTCTGTCTCCCTCAGGTAGACTGGAGAAATGATCAATTGATGGCACAAGTAATTGAGCATGCACACAAGATGCTCGGTCACTTTGGAGCACTGCGCACTGGAGACTACATCCGTCAATGCTTCTGGTGGCCTGGCATAGGCAAAGATGTTGACCACTTCTGTAGATCATGCCCAGTGTGCCAGACCACCAAGGCTGACAATGCATGCCCTGCCAGTCTACTACACTCCCTGCTGATCCCTAAGAGGCCATGGAACTCCATTGCAATGGACTTCATCGGCCCTTTCCCCAAAAGCAATGGCGCTGACTACCTATGGGTAGTCCTATGTTGATTAACACTGCAAGCATTTCACAATTTTTCTTGAGAAAACATGCTGAAAAAATTGAAGAAAGAGATACTCTTTTTTGACACATGTTTTCACAGAGAAAAGGCAATAATAATGCTTTGTTTTCTTCGCATGATTTACTAAAAAACATTGATTGATGCTAATACCCATTAGTGAAGAACCTAATGGGCATTACCATTAATTCATGTTTTTTGGCAGAAAAGACAAAGAAAACATTACATTATATTCACCTTTTTTCTTTGAAAACAGCTGAAATAAAAGAGTATCTCTTTTTTCAATTTTTTCAGCATATTTTGGGATGAAAAATTGTGAAATGCTTGCAGTGCTTGGTCTGGATGACATTCCAACATTGTGGCAAGAGGTTGACTGACTCTGGGCTGACAGGGACTACTGGTGGTCCTGTGCTCACCACTATCAGGACGAGTGTGAGCGCATCAAGGACCACAAATTTGAACATGCACGCATTGCCTCCCTGGAGTCCTGTCCCTGCCACAACTGCCCCCCCCAGCCAGCAGGTGCTGGACCTTCATCCTCGAGCCTGGTGGCTCATCTTTCAGGGGGAGGGAGTGGGGCGCCCCCCACTACATGTCAACACCTTCGCTCCCCTCCTCGCACCACCACCCCCCATACCTGTCCCAGACCCTCCTGTGTCTCGTGAGGAACCCCACAAGATGCTATACAACACTCCCAACGAGACCATGAAAACACAGCCTCGTCCCAAATGCCCCCTCCTGACTGACTGCCTCAAGGAGGCCACTACCATGTTTCCCATTGATCAGAGGGAATGCCCTCACCAGGCCTTCATTCTGCTGAATGGCAGGAAATTTCTGCACGTTCAGGTTCAGCAGAACCTTTACCAGTTCGAAGCCCCCCATTGTCATGACATGGAGAGGGCAATATCTGCAGGCTACACTCCAGCCTTATTTGGAGCAGTCCCCCCAGGAGCAGTGCACCTGCTCAATGACCCCTGCAAGATAGACAATGTCTATGCTCACACTGCTAGAGAAGACAATGAGAGCAATGCACTGAACACCAGGATGGCCCAATGCCTCATCACCTGGATTAACAGGTACCTGGCCGACGTCGACAACTGCACAGGACAGAAACTGGCCAAAAATGCAGTAGCCACCTATGTATGCTCTCTTGCAATGGCACCCCCCTGCTTGGATGGCAGCCAAGGGCAAATCCAAGCATGAAAGTTACAAGTCCTCCATCACAGGACTTGCTCCCAACCCACTCCCAGTCCATGTAGAATGCCAGGCTGAACCCATAGAGGCTTGTGAGGTGGACATCATCCCTTGCGAGCCAACTCCTGCTCCCCAGTTGGAGAGACCTTGACCAGTAGTGGCTCCCCCTCCTGCCGTAGCAATCCCTGAGGCCACCATCACAACCCTGAACATGATCCCACCAATAATTGACCGTCAGGACCCGAAGAAGAGATCCCACCAGGACCAATGCCCCAGAAAGGCTCTGACCTGGGGAGAACCAATACAATGGTGGTGGGACTACATCCAGAGATGCCTGGATGTAGAGGAGATGTTGGGCTTCCCAGGGGTAGCTGGGCTGATTGAGGAGTTTGCAGAGGACAAGGAGCTGGCTCTGATTCAACAAATCAGAGGTTTTGTATTGGAGGGGTACTTTGCCCCCCATTTTCACTATGATTCCAACCATCATGGTTGGTGCCACAACCCCACTCGTCTATTCGCTGTCGCTGGCTGATACAGATCCATAGTAGAGAGTGAGGGACTAACCATCGTCCCTGATGCCAAGTGTGCCTGGGACATGCCTAAGGACGTTGCACCCTCTCCCATTGTAATAGCCCAATACCTTGCCAGAAATGGGCTGAGCTTCCAGGAGGCTGACGACCTCTACTCTTGGAGTGTCAACTTCCTGGTTGACGAAAGTGACACCCTTGGCAAGAAGGGACAGCATGTTCATGACAGCATGATGTGGCATGATTACCTACATGGTACTGTTGACAATCATCTGGCCAAGAAGCGCTCCCTCGAGTATTACTTGGAGTGTGCCCAGGAATTAGGGCTTTGGGATTTCCAAGACATCAAGCCTGTACCCACCAGCACACACACATTGCAAGGTGTTGAGGTGGTTGGAGGGGTCGTACTGGCCCCTGAGGATGAAGACTGGGACTTCAACATTCCGACAGCCTCTAATATGCAGGACCTACCCATGGAGGTTGACGGGGACAGGCCCACACCCATGTAAAACCCATGTCACTTACACTGTCATCTCCTACTCACTCACACTGGGTTTAAAAGTATATATATGTGTCTGATGTCTCACTGTCATCCAACTTGGAAGAACCCATAAGCAGGTTCTTCAGGAGGAGGGTGTAAGGAGGGGTAAGCCCTCCTTACCTATTACTGTTGGCTTAGTAGTTGTTTCGGGCATAGCCCCTGGTTGGATAGGGGCTAATGTGGAGTTCATTAACATGGTTGAACTCCAGTACTGTACAGGTATTACATAATGGTAATGGGCACCCATATGAGGGAGGGTGCCCATGAAGTAGAACTAACTTCTTTTCTACCTTATGGCATCACTCAATATAACACCAGTCATGTGTATATTCAAGGGATAAGTGAATAAGTGGACAAGAAGGACACACCCTTACACCAGGGTTGTAGCTTGCAAGTGCAAGCCTGAAGTTGCTGGGCAGTTTGACACCATTTTCATGTTGGAGGAAGGTTATCAGCATATTCAAACACTTGCACCAAATGGTACATATGTATTCTATAAGTACTGTCACATTTCACTAAACACACTGGAAGCAATGATGGATGTTATGCCTAATAACATTAAAAAAACATTGAATACACAGATACTATGTTTCAAGCCTGTTATCTGAAATAACATGTAATAGAACATTGCTTGTGTTTTCATATAGATGTTCTTGCTGATTACAAGCTGATAACATTTTATATGTTATGCACTAAAAACATAGCATATGTTGTTGCAATGTTCCATCTCAAAACATTGAGCATCAGATTATTTATGTTATGAGCCTAAATCATTGCTAGATTAGCAGTATTGATCTATTTACTAATAGGACATTTTGACAATTCAACCATTTTCACCAATCTACCATTCACCCAATTGCTAATCGGGTGAATTGCTCATTGGTACAAATTGCTAAATAGCTGCAGGTTGGGGTTATTTAAGCTCCAATGTAGGTACTTGAAATATTTTAAAGTCCACAGTAGCTACTGCGGAGTTATTCAAACTCCGCTGTAGGTAGTTGAAATATTTTAAAGTCCACAGTAGCTAACAGCAGAGATATTCAAACTCCGACATAGGTACTCGAAATATTTTAATGACCTCAGTAGCTACTGCAGAGATATTCAAACTCCGATGTAGGTACTGGAAATATTCTAAGGTTCACAGTAGCTACAGCGGAGATATTCAAACTCCGACATAGGTACTCAAAATATTTTAAGTACCTATAGCGGAGTTTGAATATCTCCGTGGTAGCTACTGTGGTCATTAAAATATTTTGAGTACCTACATCGGAGTTTGAATGTCTCCGCATTAGCTACTGAGGTCATTAAAATATTTTGAGTACCTATGTTGGAGTTTGAATACCTCCACTGTAGCTACTGTGGACCTTAGAATATTTCTAGTACCCACATCGGAGTTTGAATATCTCCGCTGTAGCTACTGTGGACCTTAGAATATTTCTAGTACCTACATCAGAGTTTGAATATCTCTGCAGTAGCTACTGAGGTCATTAAAATATTTCGAGTACCTATGTCGGAGTTTGAATACCTCCGCTGTTAGCTACTGTGGACTTTAAAATATTTCAACTACCTACAGCGGAGTTTGAATAACTCCGCAGTAGCTACTGTGGACTTTAAAATATTTCAAGTACCTACATTGGAGCTTAAATAACCCCAACCTGCAGCTATTTAGCAATTTGTACCAATGAGCAATTCACCCAATTAGCAATTGGGTGAATGGTAGATTGGTGAAAATGGTTGAATTGTCAAATTGTCCCATTAGTAAATAGATCAATACTGCTAATCTAGCAATGATTTGGGCTCATAACATAAATAATCTGATGCTCAATGTTTTGAGATGGAACATTGCAACAACATATCACTGGAGGCATTATCTAATGTTTGAGCCACAATCATTGAAAGAACATGAAAGAAACAGATACTATGTTTAAGAAGATTGAATGATTTTACCATGTTCTCTTTGTATTTTGAAACATAGTATCTGTTTTTGCAATGTTCTATTTACTAAACATTGGTTTTTGTCCCCAGTGTATGCTATGTTTTTAGTGCATAACATATAAAATGTTATCAGCTTGTAATCAGCAAGAACATCTATATGAAAACACAAGCAATGTTCTATTACATGTTATTTCAGATAACAGGCTTGAAACATAGTATCTCTGTGTATTCAATGTTTTTTTAATGTTATTAGGCATAACATCCATCATTGCTTCCAGTGACAGGTACATACTGATACCAATGCCAGCCATATGAGTGGAACAAGTCTGCATCATTTTCAAGCTTCCTGACCACTTTGGCAGCCATCCACATCCTCTCACCTATGTCAAATGGTTCACCACCCTCCATTGTTGTGATCATCTGACTGCCCTGTACATAGTAACCCACTCCACACAAAACTGCTGCCCCAACATCTCAGTTATTAGCATCAACTGTTTTCTACATTCCTGCCACCTGCAAGCCAGTTGTGTTATGAGATGTATCTCTCCTGTCTTGCTTTTTCCTTTTTTCATCTTATGTATCTAATCTTTCCATTATCTTATCTTATCAGGAGGTCTAGACCCTCAGTCTAGCCCTCTGCCTCATGTCTTCCTCCTGTCTGCACCCTGGAGAAAAGGGCTGTAGGCAGCCTCAGTAGTGACTCAACTACTATGTATATTGAAGTACCTGTAGGCAGCTACAAGGTATCAGTAAGTAGTCTCATAGAAAGAATATGTATCCTTACCCTCAGTAGTGACTCAACTACTGAGGGAATAGTACCAAAAGTGTAGTACTAAGTGCGCTCTAAGCGCTTATGTAATCACAGGAAACTCGCACCAAAGTCTAGTATCACACAGGGGTGATTCAAACTCCAGCATGTCATACCCTGGACCCTGCCTTGTGGTCCCCTCATGTTGTCCTCACCTTTCCCTCATGTACATTAGTATATATAGTGGACCTCAATAGCCCAGCTAGCCCCAAGCTAGTTCATTTGGGTCTTGACACCTAAAGCCCTTTGCTTCTAATCTCTCCTCTCCTCTCTGGTCCCTGTTTGGTGATCCTATGACATCTGTTGTTTAGGTTTTGTCACAAGTTGTGGAAGGCAGATTAGTACAGAGTGGACATCAGATAATGTACTTGAGACAGCATCCTCTTTTTATATTAATTCTTACATTGAGCTTGACATGTTTGTTGTGTTAGAGTAGTTGACTCTGCAAAGCATTTCACTTCTGTAGTATTGTTCTGTGTATGCTCACAGTTCAAACCTTGTGTTTGAATACAAACATTCTTGAGGTCTTCATGAATATTGTCTGCACACAGTTAGCCAGTCAGTATCCATTGGGTTTGCATGGCTTCCCATGTTAGTTTCAAGGTCTTGCCTTCATGACTATGTCAGCTATGTTGCCTCTGTAGGATTCAAGAGTACTACCATAGCTACACTGTCCTACTGGTGCATTCTTGCATCACTATGATAGCTATGTCACTCTTTGTGTCACTTAGTGACAGCATCATATCAATATAGAACTTGTGCCTTATATTACATAGTGCCATGGAAATGACATGTCAATATGTACCTGATGCATGTGGCTACCTGTCAAAATGATTTCCCTGGTGCATGGCCAGCCCATCTGCAAGGATAGTCCTGAAATATACAAGACAATTGATAGCACACCACTTGGTGATGTGCAGTGGGAGAGTTTTTGCATGTCCTATACCAGTGAACAACCAGCTGAGGATGTGCCAGCATGGATGAATGATATGTATGATATCTGGTTCTGGGATCCTAAGGAAGTTGTTCATAACATGCTTGCTTGGCCCAATTTTCCAGATGACATGGATTACCAACCATTTCAGGAGTATGAGAGTGCAACAGACAAGCAACAATGGGAGGATTTCTTGTCTGGTGGTTGGGCATGGAAACATGTGGTTTGTCATTCATTCTCCCTGTACCTGAGTCTTGCACTGACAACAGGTGACAACAGGATACATATGATATCTCATGATCCAGAAACACATGGATCCACCTTTGTACCAATTATCCTGGGTAGTGACAAGACAACTGTCTCAGTTGTGACCAGTCAGAATGACTATTATCCACTCTATCTTTCAGTAGGCAGCATCAAGAACAAAGTTCATCATGCACATTGCAGTGGTGTTGTTCTCATCACTTTCCTCACAATCCCACACAGTAAGTGATTCTGATACAAAGAACATGATGACATTGACAGGAAATTGCTGTGTACTTGCAGCTGAAAAAGAGCATGCATCCACAGATGCATTCTGACAATTCCACCATTGGCTTTTTCATGCATCACTCACATATATTCCCCACAATCTCAAGCCTGCAATGACCAAGCCAGCCATTATGTGATTTGGTGATGGGCACTGCTGCCATGTAATTTTCAGTCTTGGTCCTTATATTGCTGATTATGAGGAACAAGTCCTTCTGGTGTCAATTGTGTGGGGCTGGTGTGTCAAAGTAAGCTTTCCTACTTTTTAGGTATTGCTGTCAACTAACTAGAGTCTTAGATGTCTTGTAATGCAGCAGGAGCTTGATAGTGATGCCCTTTACCAGAGTCATGAACATGCAGAGGCAATAATTGAAGAGTTTGACCTCGAGAGTTTACACAGTGAATATGGTATTGGGGGCAACATTATTGTAAGTCTCTTGTCAATCCCACTGAGCATATCTCCTAAAAGCAGACACCAGCCATTCACCAGCAGTTTTCCCCATGTTGATATATATGAACTCATTGCACTTGACATATTACACCAGATCATCAAGGGGATATTCCAGGATCATTTGGTTGAGTGGGTTGAGAACTATCTGAAGACTGTGCACAGCACAGCAAAGGCAAACATGATCCTGGATGACATCGACTGGAGGTATGTCTGCTTTGATATATTCTTCTTACTGTCCTGACACAAAATGCTTTAAAATTGCAGCCATTGCACCTTTCTTGGGGCTTCATCACTTTCCTGAGGGCCATCATTTCAAACAATGACTCCAAGGTTCTAATGAAGGTTGGTTGTAGATCATGATATTTACACAGTTCATTGACATTGGACATTGTAGGTGTACCTACCTGCCATTGAGGGGCATGTACCAACAGAGATTGTGTGGATGTTCTACACTTTGTTGGAATTCACATACTTGGTCTGCTGCAATATCATCACTGAAGAAACATTGGCTGCAATTCAGGATGCTATTGACTGCTTCCACAAGTGCTGGGAAATATTTTGTCAATCAGGTGTGGGGAGTCTATACTCCCTAAGGCTGCAAACCAACAGTAGTGGCCTTTCTCAGTGTCATCCATCACTCTCTCACATGCCCTACTATGATCACAGTGTGGGGAGTCTATACTCCCTAAGGCTGCAAACTGAAAGTAGTGGCCTTTCTCAGTGCCATCCGTCACTCTCTCATGCACCCTACTATGATCATGACATTGCCACTTATTCTAACATCACATGCTGGTTACTATAATGTCACACACATCACACTCCCCTATTCCCACCAGCAAAGCCACCTTATCTCCTCAGCATCTACATCTATGCTACAAGTGCCAAAAACTGCCATCCTCCTAGTAAACATCACCACCTGCATCCTAATCTGGTCAAAGGAATTGCTTCCAGTCTCCCCAGTCCATTGTTGCTACACAGGCATGTGCTTTATACCCCTTCTTCCTTACTTACTTTCATTCTTAATGGTCTTTGTTTGTTTTATTTTCATTTAC
Source organism: Pisolithus marmoratus (assembly GCA_024613145.1). Taxonomy (NCBI): domain Eukaryota; kingdom Fungi; phylum Basidiomycota; class Agaricomycetes; order Boletales; family Pisolithaceae; genus Pisolithus; species Pisolithus marmoratus. The sequence goes on along the minus strand of JANFAE010000285.1, from coordinate 3,496 downwards.
TTCACCATGGCAGAGTCACCTTCTGAGTATCTTCGAGTCTTCAGAGTGTTTCTAGAGTCCCCCAGCTTCTGTCTCATCATCTATTCACCATCCTCAAGTTTTCCCATGCTAGAAAATCACTGCCAGTTCTTTAAATTTGGTCTCCCTGTGTCTACAAGAATTTCCCTATCATCTTTGAGAGTCAACAATTGCCACCCTTTGACCCCCAAGCCTCTACACACTTCCCCCAAGCCTCTACACACTTCCCCCCACCCAAGAAAAATCCCTTTCACTGTCCTAAGGTGGAATTTCAAGTTCCTCATTGCCAGTACTCCCCATTCATCAAGAAAAATCCTCTCTCACCTTCTAGACCTCTTTCCTATCTCCTTCTGACACAGCACTCCTTGGGATGAGCCTAGGTATAACCTACAGCTTTCCCCACTTTCCCCTTGCACTCTCACAAGAAGAGTTGCCCACACAGGTACCATTCAAACATTCTCCCTACCTTGCCAGCATCCCATGAAACACTATCCAGATCTTATACATTCATTTGGGGCACCCAATGGGCTTTGTATGTCAATCACTGAATTGAAGCATATTGATGCAGTGAAAGAACCATACTGGCAGACCAATCATAACAAGCCACTAGGCCAAATGCTTGTCATCAATCAGCACTTAGACAAGTTGGCAGCCTCTTGAAGAGATTTTAATAGGCAATGAATGCTAGAGGGGAGCTGCCTATCAGCAACTATGCCTTTCCTTTTGACTTGCAGTCAGTCTTTAATCATCTGTGGATATTCCTTGTAATGACTGAAAATACTGGCCAGACCAGGGATCAAACCTGGGGCCTCCCACTAGTACTGGGGTGCCTTACCACTAGGCTACCCAACCATTCCTACCCTGTCTAGAGTGTGGATTCTCATCCCGACACCTTGTATTAATATAAGTAATCAGATGGCCAAGAGAATAGTGATATGTCAAGAGCCTCAAGTTCTGGTCCCCATGATGAGGGCATTGATGAGGTTGTGTGTTGGAACCTACTTGTAGTAGAATCCACACCTTGTACTGTAGGACTGGTAGCACCATGGTAGTGCACCAAACCTAGTGTGTTGGGGGTCCCAGGTTTGAGTCCTGGCCTGTCCAGTATTTTCAACATGGTAGCAACAACTCACCCCAGCTGAGCTTAATAGCCCTGGGTGAGGTAAAGCTGGTTGAAAGCTTAGTCAGCCTAACATGAGGTCACATGGCATCCTTAGTAAGACCTGATCATGTGGTTCACATGGACACAAGGCAACTGCTCAGTAAGACCTAATATAGGCACATGCAGTAGTAAGTCCTGATCCATCACATGACACAAGGCAAAAAGGTACAAGACCTGTTGCATGGCTTCAGGGGCACATGACTAGCTGGCAAAGGCAGGAGCCCTAAGTACACAAGAGTGTGGCTTCAGGGGGGGTGTTGGAACCTACTTGTAGTAGAATCCACACCTTGTACTGTAGGACTGGTAGCACAGTGGTAGTGCACCAAACCTAGTGTGTTGGGGGTCCCAGGTTCAAGTCCTGGCCTGTCCAGTATTTTCAACATTGTGGACTACCCAACATCTGTAGAAGCATGTGTTGAACTTACATGAACCACCCATATGTATTCTATTGATTTGAGTGGTGCAGTCCCCTTATGTGATTAATCTTTCATGTTCAGAAACAAAGTGAGCCAGAACTATGACAGAGTTTGCAGCAGAGCTCAGCTTACAGGACCTTCCCTGGATTGTGAATGAATTCTTGTTTCATCAGCTCAGGCAACCCTCACTCAGACACCAGCATCATCCCATGACTGAGTGTCCCTCATACAGAAACAAGATCACAGTCATAAATTCTGCAACTGCACTATTCTATGTGCTGAGCAACATCAGTGGTATTGGTGGCATGCAGCATGAGTATATCTGTTCATGCCATTCTTGGCAGAATGGGCCTCCCCAGTATGACTGTGCATTTGTGAACACTAATCCAGGGCTTGAGGGTATGTGTGGTTTGGATGTTATGTGCATCCTAGTCACATTTTTTTCTTTTGTTTCCCAAGGTGAGCACTACCCATGCACAGTGGTATGGTGGTTTGACCATGTCAGGGATGGACCAGATGCTGATACAGGCATGTGGATCATGCACCCAGCTGTTACTTACTGCACACTGCTTCCCAGTTGTTGCTGTCATACATGTGGACACCATATATCATGCAGCACACCTCATTCCTTTGTATGCTACCCATCCAATCCCCAGAAACATAAAGCCACACTGTCACTCTTATGACATCTTTGCTACTTTCTATGCAAACAGGTTCATCAATCATCATGCATTTTTGCTTTTGTCAGATCCATACTAACAAAGTACTTGCACTCCAAACTCAAGTTCCTTAGTTACTTACCATACTTAACATGCATAACTACTTGGAATGTACATAGCCATTCCTGAAATCAGTTTGCAGTCTTGTGTGCTAGTCAAGTAGGTGCTTGTCATGCTTATGTTACTTGCATGCTTGACAGGTACCACTAAGTTGTCTAAGCACAGTTAAGTAAACTCCTGATTTGCTGATGAGTGGCATTAGGGCTATTACACCCATACCAGTAGTAAAGGGTAGGGTCCTGGAGCTAAGGTGTAACAAGAGGTAGTGGGAGGGGATGCATAATTGGGAAAAAGATCACATGAAACTGTATGAATGTGAGTGTGCCTGCAAGCCCTTCAAGCTAGTGGTGACTAAGTGAACAGCACCATAGAAGATTGCCGGGCTAAAATCATCAAGGTCAGCTGACCCCCCCGAACCTACATCTTTGCACTGTTCGAGTGTATCGAGCACGAGATCCACAGCTTGGCGTCCGTGACTGTCTTCAGAGAAGTCCTGGGACTCGGTCATGATCTTGTTGATCTCGTCTGCAGCGGATTCACGGCATCCCTGCCGCTCAAAACGAAACAACAAAGCTTGAACGAGCTGTAGTAACGCTGCCGGCCTGCCCGGATGACCAGGATTGCACAGATTGAGGGCCTGTTGATACAGTACAATTGACTCGTCGAGTTGTGCGCCCGTTGGGTCAGTCTGATGGTAAATGAACTTTGCCTCCGCAGAATCTGGGTTGCATGCTCACGTATGCAACGGCAAAACGAGTTATGGGGTAACTCACTGGCGACCCAATACAGGCATTCAGGATGTCCCTCGGGTATGAGTTGCAAAGCTTCCTCATTGAGCGCAATCAACTCTTTCAGGTAACTGAGGTCCCCACGGATCCCGAATAGTTTCCACAATGCGACACTCAGGGTTCTCAGTGCAGGAAGCCTGCCAGGATCACTAGTGCGGAGTAGTTGCAAGGCCGTCTTGTTTATCTGTAATGAGTAGTCGAGATCGCTGAGTTCTCCATGTATTTCATAGCGTCTCCACAGTGTAGTGCTGAGGTTGATTAATCGTTGTGCTCTATCAAAGTAGCCATCCGGAACCACCTTCACGCTACGTTCCAATTCCGGGACCAAGGAGT
>JANFAE010000284.1:0-137456 GCA_024613145.1 Pisolithus marmoratus | reverse complement strand
AGTCTGGTTTGTTGGGTTTATGCAGGGTGACCATGATGGTTTTGCACCATACTGTGGGATGAAACCCTGCATTAGCACAGCATGAGATGAGTAGATAAATTGGCACCGCATCAGCTTGCCATGCTAGGCATAGTGCTGAGTATGTGATTTGGCTGGGGCCAGGGGCTTTTTGACAGTTGGGGGAGAAGATCGCTCTTCGAACCTCAGCATATGTTATGTGGGGCCAGGGTATGTCACTGGGGTGTGCAGGGTCATGGGAGTCCGTCCCACATTGGGGTGAAACATAAACTGTAGGCCCTGTTGGCTGAATGACCACCGGATGAGTTGCTGATCTGGGGTTGAGAGTAGGAGGTATAAATCCCTTGTCGTGCCCCATGGGACAATACCTGTAAGGTGAAGCAGTTCGAACCTCATGGAGTGGGGCATGGGGGCGAGGCACCTACAGGTCCTGGGGTCGTTGGGATATAAGTTGGCCCTTGAGCCATGGGCTGAGCATGTTGATAGGTCATAGGTTCAAAGACACCTAGGGGGAGATGGCACTAGTCTGGAAGTCACGATCACTCTGATCAGAAGCAGGACAAGGGCACAGTCGGTACCAGTTGCACAAAGCCTGGAGGTCTTCAGCATAACTTAACATTGCAGGGGCTGTCCGGAGTCAATGTAGGCTGTCATGCAGCAGCAGCTGTAAAGAGTGTTAGGAAAAGGGAGTGCAATGGGTAGAACACCTACTGCCAGACATCTCGAAAGAGTTATCAAAACCCCTGTCAGAGGCTGACGGATTGAGTGAGTGGCATTGATTGTAAGTGGGGGGAGTCATACGAAAACACGTGTTTCCTGCACCAGTGAGGTGGATGTATCAACAGGGAGGCTTTAGGCTCAGGAGATACAAGGGGGACTCATCAGACACATGCGAGGGGAGACATCGCAGCCCCAATGGTGCCCTGGCTCTTCGGACAATCCTGGTTCAATAGTGTGCAGTTTTATACAATAACAAATTGCCCTCCCCAAAACTGGGAAGACAACAAAAAATGATCCAATATTATTTACTCCAGCATTATTTCATCCACAAAAATACAATAAGTGTATACATTTCACCTCGCATTGCTCGGCAGTCCACCATAACTGAAGAGCATACCAGAGAGGCCTATCCACTACCTCCTGAGTTTTCAGCAGACCTCTAGGAGCTGAGAACAAGCCAATAGAGACTAGGAACACCGCAATTGAAGCAAGAATCAAGACATGCAACTTAGTTCCCGAGAGCTTGTACTGAGCTGGTGCAGAATATCCACTCGAAAGTTGTCAACGAGATCCCTGACTGGATGCTGAGAACCTGGATGGTAGAACATATGACTCCCATGCTGTAATGATACAGCTGAACTGCCTGTTGCATAGCCATTCAGAGATAAGGACAGCAGTCAAGGCACAAAATGAATACATACCAAGTTTCTCCCATCATCATTGCATGGTACCTCACCACTGGCCCCAGTTGTATAGTGCAATGGGTCTTCAGGGCCTGTTTCTTCACTGCCAGTCGAATGCTCTCGACTGGGGTAATTGGAAGGCCATGTGTACTACAGAGCAATTCTTCCTCGAGAGATAGTTGAGCATGTGCCCAATGCTGGGACACATCAGAACTGCCATCATTGCTGATCTGTTCAAGGCTCTTCTTGACAGATTCCATGGTTTCTTGTATCTGGTGTAAGGCAACCTGAATAGGATGAATGTCTTGCATATGATCCAACAGCAGTCATGAACCCCTGTGAGAGACTATGTATGCCTGCCAGGGCCTGCGAGAAGAGGGCCGTATGTTTGTCTTGAGTGGACCAAATTCCATCAGCCTTCTTCTCTAAAATGGTCAGTCGCTCATCCAGCTGAGAGCTGAGATGACTGCAGGCCAGTCAATGAATCACCTGATGCACTGATGAAGACCATCTATTAAAGGAATCAACAAGGGAAGCAAAGGATGAATGACTCCTGGCTCACTATTCTTATCCTTTAGTTGTTGCCTAAGGTCATGTCTATACAAGGCGAGGTTGGTTTCTAAGTTTGTAAGGGATGCTTGAATGTCTTTCAAGCTGGCATCCTGAAACCTGTGTGAGACCTGGGATGAGTCTAGATTGAACTACACACTTTGCGGATATGATTTTTTTGCAGTGAGGTCAGCTGCATTTCCAAATTATTGAACTCCTCTGCAACCCGCCTTTGAGTATTGTCCAATACACTTAGCTGACCCTCATGATCTCTCAATGTCTTGCCCACACTTTTCATTCGTATGTTCCATGCTTTCGACCTTTGCTACTATCACGTGCTGCGACCAAGTATCAGCGATATCAATAAAGAGCTGCAATGAAGCTGCAGATGCACCTTGTCACCCTCCAATTGTGTTTGCATTTCGTTAACCTCAGAAATCTTTTGGCAGATGTCCTTGAGACATCTCTCTAATGGACCATGACCACTGTCAGGGACCTGGCGAGGGCTGGCATTGTTATATCCCTCAGGATTCTGGACAAAGACTAGTAATCTTGTCAGCACTGCAGTCTGAAGGGCATTATACTATTTCATGACACTGTGCATTCCACACACCTTGTGGACAAAGAAAAGGAATGAAGAATGAGTTGAAGAATTTGAGATGCATTGAAATGGTTGTCGGTGTCAAGTTCGAAATCGAGAAAACTGTGCTGTTTGTGTCCTGCTATTGTACTCGAGGTTTGTATGCTTTTGGAAGAGCTTATATGCAACATCCAGAACCTGACTCAGTGGAACACGGGTCAACCCATCGCTGCACTGTGCACAGTAAGGATCAGCTTTGACAAGGTCCTCTATGGTAAGTAAACTTCATCATGGAAAGTTGGGGCTACGTCCATCTCAGTTTAGCGCCCCTGCTAGGAATGAGAGCTGTGAAGTAGCTCAAGATATAAGGCAGACTATTCTGCGTATGCAAAGGGTATACAAGCAACTTTGACTGCGAGTGCTGAGAGTGCGAGATGATTAAGAACTTCACCGAGTCTGGAAGACGGTGGATATGGAAGCTGATGGAGTGGGAAACGGCAGAAAGGGAATGAGGACGTCCACGGGCAGACTCTGAATGACAAGGAATGAACAATCACAATATTCTTTTAGGTGAGACCTACGGAAACTTCTGTCCTGGAGAGAACAAAGGAACAGAGAAGTAACATGAATAGGCGAGTTTCAAGAATATGGTGTTTGTGAGATGTTGGATCATGTCCCCAGTGTATATATTGACCGCTGTGCTCAAGCTTCAGCTGGGTCACCCTACCAATCCTGCTATAACTGTTTTCCCATGTTGGGTTCTTCCAAGCAAGGTTGTTGCCACCCCTGGTGGCACTTCCTGAGTTACCTTGCTTGGCAGGTTCCTACTGCACAACATACTTATAGATCCACAATACACTCCATGATTGAAGTACGATGTATGATTTCGGCTGTACCATACCCATAATTAGTCTGCTTGATGAGATCCTCGCACTGTTTCCAAAGTAGCACTGCCAGGATTACCTGTGGCTACAACACTCCCAAGTATAAGATCATCACTTGGAGTTGTGCATGTACTTCCTACTAGTCCATCAAATAGCATCGTATCAAACTCAAGAAGTTGTGTGAATTCATTCTATCCAGTAATGCGAGGAAGGAACATCGGAGGATGGTGTTTAGATGGGTTGCTTACCCAGTCCACATGCAGACACACCTTCCCCAGTTCCACTGCAATCTCCTGCAGGCATCCTCAGAGTACTCCCAGCTGAGGTGGTATAGTGCTCGTAGATGCGACATCTGTACAACCAATGCAGCACCTAGCTAGACCATCGGTAATAGTTGTGGCCTGCCAGGCTATTCGTAATGGACTGTGTATCAATGAGAATGCTCACTTGCGATTGGCTAGGCTTTCTATCCCTTTCTGAAGGGTCAGCCATTAAGTTAGAAGTTGGCAATGCGAGCCAACCAACGATCACTGGCATGACGCTTTCAAAAAAACTTGCAGCCCTATACCAAGTGTAGATATAACAAGTGGCAGGACATGAGCAGCTGCCACCAACTAGGGATATGGAGCACTGACACTTCACTTTGCTCCCTGAGACTCCGAACTCGGAGCCAGATGTCACATGCTCCGGACCTGAAAAGGGATCCACAATACTGAGCCTGGTCTGATGGGACAGCTGCTGGCAAGTACAAGATTACTACCACTAAAGTTGACAAGGAGAGGGTGGACAGTTGATTAAACCTCTGTGGTAAGGGATTTGTGTAGGGATGGAGCAAGCACAAAGCTGAGATTCTTTGAGCTGGCTCCTTTCATATCATCGGTGGAGAGTGGGAATGGAGATACATTAGGAACATGCGAAGGTGTGGTAAGAACAATAAGCTGCAGTGTTGTCAGGACTGCCACTTGAATCAACTCTGGAGTGCCAGGGGTCATGGAGGTGATTCAAGTCATTCGTAAGAGACTGGGCAGACCCTAATCAGTATGTGCAACGAACAGGAAAAGGGTTGAGATGAAAAGTGATAGAACGAAACATGATGCACAGTGAAAAGTAGAGCATCTATGCACCAGTTTGTAAGAGTAGCTCCACAGACACATGTGTTAACATATCTGAGATATGGCATATACCAAGGACTTTGTAGGGAACTTCATAGTCATCAAGGAAAGTCATGGTGGGGGGCAGGATAAGAGGCCATATTTGCCCATAAGTGGGTGATAGAAACTACTAAGGTAAAAAGCACTTTCTGGAGGGTAAATGTCATTCGTGCCTGTGCATTTAAGATGCACCATCTGAGGACTTCCTCCATGCCAGGATGATCCTTCCATGGTTGGTAGTGATAACCTGTGTATCAGCTGGGCAGGAAAGGACGCATGATGTTGCGAGATGGAGATGTGGGTGGGGTGCATCGCAGCAAAGAGGGTTTTGGCCATGAAAGTGTATATGTGACAAGTGGGGGATTAGGGGAAATTGTCGCAGGCAGTGCTGCTGGAGGGGTTAATGACCACCGGTGTACATCGAAACAGACTGCTTACTGGCTGCAAGGGCATGAGACTTCGAAGAGGTCCATGGTGCAGTGATGGCAAGCAGGGGCGAGGACCTTCATGAGTTTCAGCTGTCAATGCTCAGCCATCGATAATGACGATGAGACAGTCCAGTTGGGAGAACGTTGGTAGTAACCTCGACTTCCATGTCTGCATGTCAGATAATGTCAGCCTGCTGTAGGCATATCTGTTATCCTGTCATATTGCACAAATGCCAGGGCATGGCCAGTGCATCGAGTAGATTGGTTCTGGCCATAATTATAACTGGTTGATCATTGAATTTGGTGACATTGGCAAGCTTGACCACGAACAACCATGAACATGACCCTCGTCAGTACGCTGCTCTACGTTGGAAACCGACTGTGGGATCCCTATCTGATACAGTTGTAGACCCGTTCACCATCACCCATCTGGCAACAACCATCCAAACGTTTTTGGTCTGGGGCATGTCCTTTGCCCGTTTTGATCCGTTAGGAACACTTCTCCAGCTGGCTGCCCCGATGGTTCGGGAGTCATCTGGGACCTTGACACATGAGCTACCATAAGGTGGTGCGAAGGACATATCGAGGGCTTCACAGCCGTTGAGTATGCTTGTCTCATTTTGCACGTTTCCCTGCTCAACATATCCGATAGGCACAGTTGGTCATGCAACTCGTGATATGTGCTCACAGCACCAAAAGACTGGAACACCATAATATAGGACCTGGTGTCACCTTGTGAACCCCCTCAGAAGCATACTACCATTCGATTTGACGCTCCGGTCGTCCCAGCAAGCTTTCATCCTCGAAATAGGTGCATGACTATGCATAGCCAAGTTATCAGTGGATATTGAGCTGTCGTAGTCACATCATTCTTCCTCTACTACTGAGCACCAGAGGAGTATACACTGTTGATATGTGCAGTTCTCATCATGGTAGGTTTAAGCTGGCCGGAGAAGATGACAGTGATGACAAATGGTACATCAATAAAAAATTGTGCTGGTAGATGCCCGTTCATCTGACATGGCTACTGCTTTCTAATGGGAAACTTATTTCCTGTGGGGCTCATCCATTCACCCTGCTAATCACGTTGAATTACTGCACTTGCAATTACACACCTTGACGCAGAACGACAATGGCAACAGTTCAGTTTGACCCAACCGGCCAGTATGTCTTCGTTGGTACTTTAGCTGGTATGACTGAGGTTTATAATACCCGCACCATGGAGTCTGGGTAGGCTACAGGGGGCCCAAGTCGGTACGATACTGGGTGGTGCAACATACGGCAGGTCGATTGTTCTCATGCACTTACAGCTGTTTGTGAAAATAATGTCAGCAGTGAAATTTTTGTGAGTGTGTTGTGAGACCTGCCCAATAAGGAAATGTAGCAAAAGCTGCTCGAACTTACTAGTCCTCGAGACTGACCAGTACTGCTACTATGCTCAACTGCTGTATTAGCAGTGATTTCAAGCAGTGTGCTCTTTGTCTCTGGAACCATGTATGGGAACTCAAAGAAATATCCTTTGCTCTTGGCATCTCTTCACAAAGCTGTTTTCACTGGTGGAAAAATCTGGAAGCACATGGCTTGTTGATCACCCACATTCTCCACTGAGGCATCACATCCAAATGATAACTAGGTACTTTTGACTTTCATTAAAACCATTTATTTCAAGGATCAGTCTTTGTTCATGACCAAAAACTCTTACACCTCACAACTCTTTTTGGCACCATCATCCAGGTCAATTGTGTCGCACTCAGACCCTTGTCATTGAATAGACTCAGCATGCGAAGTTCCACCAAGAATCCTGACATGGGGGGTCAGCAGATCTGAAACCATATCCGTAGCAAAAGTGAAAGTGCTATGTAGAAGCTTGTCAACTTTGTCATCAACCACTGGCAGAAGGGCTCGCTACGGTTTTATTTTGGTTATGAGTTTTGTTGGTATCACATAGAAGGTACCGGCATTCCATACAAAGAGCTCAGAGGTAGCTGAACATTCCATACTGTAGTAGACTATTCTAGAATAATGTTCTCACACAGTATAAATACCCGAGCCTATAGGGCGAGGGAAGTAATCAATTATCTTATCGATCATTCTCATGATCAAGCTGCTACTCTACAAGTTTCTCTACCTTTGGCTGCCGAGTTGCCATCACTGGTGGTAGATGGGGAAGGACTGCATGTATGCACTAGACAAGGACTAGTAACTTCGAGTAGGTTTACTACATTTCCTTATTGGGCAGGTTTCATGACATGCTCACAAAAATTCTGCTATTGACACTAGGAAGTGCCACCGCTGGCAGCGACAACCTTGCTTGCCTGATTCGAGAACATGCAGCATACAAACAGATTCTATATGTACTGCAGTGAAGTCTGTTCAGTGCAGGACCTCATCCCATATCAACATTGATATGGATGACATAGATGAAGAAGTTCGTACATTGCATGGTCCATATGCAGATCGAATGTGTGTTTAAGTAGAATAGTCCACATCTAGATGCCACTCATGGGGGCGACCAGAGACATCTATCGAGTACAGTACCAAGGTCCAGGCCAACATAAATATGCAAGGGAAGTGTCACCCTCCCCATGCAGTGACTGCAGTTTCCAATGACTGCAGCCTATGCTTTCACCAATTACCAGTCACAGGATCAGACCATTTGTTATGTACTCATGGACATTGCTCGATCGCTGCCTGGAACCCTCAATCTTTCCAACCTTTATGTCATGCTGTCGAAGAAGTTCAGGGCGCAATACTATTTGCCTTTTACTGTTTCTAAGTGCTCACTCCATGGACTTGCTCACCGAGGATGATCACCTGCATTTGTTGGACGAGGAGACCTGGAAGTGGTGGGTACAGATGATGACAGATAACTGACAACTGCCCACTTGTTCTCATTTTGTCATCAGTCCGCTGCTGCTTTTGCATGTTTGGTGCACACAGTGCTTCATGTAGTATACACGTTTCTTGTCACTGCTGTGCAAAGCATATGAAGGTAGATGCCCATTGAGGTCGGCAAGTGCCACGTCATGCTGAAAAAGGAAGGTCTTTCAGATGGAGGACAGTTCCCATGCAATTATGCTTGGACAGAAACCTTGCAAAGCAAGGTAATTATTTTCGCAAACAGCTGTAAATATATAGAGAGAAAAAAACCCCACACCAAGTCAGTTAAGTCTTGCAAGGTCCTTTAAGCCCCTCATGAAAATCCTATCCACACATCAAAGTGCCAGGTATGATTCTCATCGACAGGGACAATATTGAAGAGTTCATGATGGTCCTGCATACGATACTCTAAATGTTGCCAGAATGTCATGTCATTCAGCACATTCTTGAGTAAAATATGTGCACTTGTTGGCGCACATGGAATCCATGCATATACTTGTCAGGCAGGCTCTCATTATGTTTCTCTCCTCTCAATCTTACCTTAATTTGATGCATGTGTCTTCATGCCAACTCACAGACAGGGTGCTGTAGGGGTGTGTGTAAGGTCTGCAACATACAGTAATTTGGGGTTTGACAATGGCTGGATGTATGCTCTATCCAGAAGAAGGAACAGGTTTTACATTAGCAGTACCGTGTGTGGTAGAGGTATGATGCGCTAAGAAAGGGTTACCAGCGCTTGCCTTTGTCTATATCATCTCTCCCATGTCACAGCTTGTACCAAGGATGGTTGACGACCATTGGTAACAACAAGATACCTCATATTACCATCCCTGCCCAAAATTTGCTCTCCCTCTCGGGCTGGTACCCAGGTGGTCATCCCATTAATACTCCTCCAAATCCACATTTGACATTTGCCTGGCACTTTTGACCCAGTAGAAAAAGAGGTCACCTTCTGCAACATCCTCAATGTGAGAAGGCGGAAAGCTGAGGGGATCATCTCCTTCCAATCTAAACCAGTGGAAGGATCCTGTGGTATCACGAAACTTGTTGAGCTTCTGGGGAGACACCTGCCAAAGATTGCGATTTTTCAACTCTACATACGCATCATTCTAAAATATTAACACATACCGTTATTAAAGGTGCATGCCCTGCCTGAGGGTTGACTCGCCTCACCAGAACTACGCTGATATCAATTTCTCAGTATGCAAGATCACCCAAAGGACTGACATGGATGTGCCATCTTGTACCTGCGGTACCGATGTTTCACCTTCTGAATGACAAGAGGATATATCGACACTGTGATTCGAAGGGTTTGTTCGGGATTGAAGTTGGCACTACCAGAAAACCACTCACTGTGAAATGCTTGGGACTGGTGGTGCGAAGTGCTGCAGAATCAGTGGAGTCATGTCCCTTTGAACTGCAGCCACGGTGGGTATGTGAGAGGTTATAACACAAGTGACTCCATCTCTGACAATAGGTGAACTCTGACGAAACAGCCACTGTTGCTGGGACATAGCAGTAGATATCTGGGTATCAGAGAATGGTGGTAGAGGTCGAATCTTACAGGTCGATATGTGTCCTTTGGTTCACAACCTCATGTCAAGAGATGCTGGCTGGTCGGATTGGTTCAGCTTTCCTTTGTCTTAAATCATGTCCTAATGTTGCCACCGGCTCATGTCCACCCATGTGATCTCCACACGTTTTAATTGGCTCCTGCCTGCATGTACATGCAGCATCACAAAAATTCCCTAAACCAAATCTGAGAATATATTACCAGATATGGCATACGTCCTGATCTCCAGTGGGTGCATAGTCACCTTATTATTAAGAATATGCTCAGATTCCAATTGTGGTTCAAAGAAGTCCAATACATTGTGCATCTACTGACATACAAAGTATTGTTAGGTATGACCAGGCATACATATACCCCCATCCAGGAGGACACAAACACGAACCCAGAGCGCAGATGATAGCGAAAAGGATAACAATACCAGGTCAACAAAACCGCGATGGAATGAGAGCAGTGATGCAGTCAAGAGACGTTACTTGAATGAATTGCCACTAACAACACCGGCAGAGCAGATGATAACCTTGAAACTGTAAATACAAAGAGAAACCAGTGATTTACATCTGGGTGACACCACTCTTATTCGCTCACAATCTGATTACCCTCCAGAATTTGTGTGGAAGGCATCAAGGCTTGGATTTTAACCTCATACTGGTAACTTTTGCAATGACATAGTTCCAAATGCAGCTTCCTGTGTGGAGTAGATAGTCGTGGAGGTGAATGCAATCCCTGGTAGTGAGCTGGGACAGGTGACCTGTTGAAGTGGCTGTGGTTCTGAAGGGGGGATTGTCAGCCCACATAGGCTTGGTGGATGGTGGCTGACGGAAGGGTCTCTTGGCAGTGAAGGTCTCCTGGCTTGAAGAATGATACTTCAGCACTGGTGCATCTTGCGACACATGTGGCTGATGGCTATACTGAAATATATTGTGAATTTTGTGCGTGACAATCCTGAGAGTTTGATAAAGACATTCCTCTTGACCACTGGAGTGGGTTGTCCAGCATACAGTCAGCGCCCCCTGGTAAAAGTGGTGTCGTAGGCTGTCAGCATCCTCTTTGGGCATGGGAGTACAATGTCTGCTGTGGTGGGTGGTTGTCAAGCTGAAGCCAGAGGTGTAGTTCACTTACAACCCTCAAGCACTTCAACCATTGTAAAGTACATGACTCGTTCATCAAAAAAAAAACCCTTTAGTATGCACACATGATTGGTCTCCATATCAACACCAATATGGTATTTAATGAGTTGAACAACTGCACTGGTGAATGTTTGCCATGTTTGCGTGCATGCAATGTCATGTGTCGTAAATGTTGGGAGCATGAGGCGGTCCCACAAAGAAACATGAAATGGGTAGTGGTATGAGGGAATGGAAAGACATATGAGATATGAAGAAAAACATACCAAGTTGACTCTAACGATGAGGCCAGTTATGGCCAAGACTGAGGAAATGTGTAAGGCGGAGGTCATTAGCACAGGTAGCAAAAGTCCATGAATGTGACAGATAATAGGCCAACTCATTGCAGGGTATGATGACAGGAGGACCAATGTCAGCATGGGCGACAAAGGTCCACCAACATGACTGACTCCAGGCCAACTATCAGCAGCATGGGCGACAGAAGTCCACCAACATGACTGATTCAGCTAACACCGACAATGAAGACCAATGTAGGCACAGGTGACAGAAGCCCACCAACATGACAAACAAAGCAAATTTATGAGAGCACTCACGGTCATGTGACCAGAGTCATTTGCCTGTTGGAGATGCATTGCGTTACAGTTTGGCAACCAATCTCTAAGCTTTAATGGTGCAGACGAAGCAAACGGCCAAGAAGTGTGCATCAGGTCGTGCTAAGCCTGTGCAACTTGCAGGGCACAAGAGACCTCGGACATCTTCAACTGCAAGCCTCACACCAAATTCACTAAGTCCCCTTTCCTCATGCCCACCCTCCCCAGACCTTCGATCAATGACATTCCCCAATCAATCAAATAGAGTACATGTGTGGTTCTGATGTGGTTCTTCGAGCCAACCTACTATGTCTTCTTACAGTTCTGTTATCTCTGCCACGATGGCAGACACACCATCGCATGTTCCAACTGCCCATGTCCCCATGTGGTGTGCGATGTCTGCATCGCCATACCAGAGTCAATTGCAAGTAGTATTGGTTCTCCAGAAATGTCCTTTAAGTGCCCTGCATGCCATGAGAAGGAGGAGCATGCAGCCTGCTCCAAACCCATGCCATACTTTGTATGTCCACTCTGATATTCTATGCTAGTGCTAATATTCTTGAAGGCATTTACACAGACCATGCAGGGGAATTCAGTTCCCATGTGCAATGAGCCAACATTTATCAGCGGTGTGTGTGAAAGAGCTTCCAAGTCTCAGGTATGCGGGGGACCTATCCTCATCATTCACTTCATTTACATGGGGTTGAATGTGAGAGGTGGTGTCCCTCGTGTCCTGAATACGGCATTGGAGGAGTATCACTCAGAAAAAACATTGTGCTACTTGGAGGTCATATTTGATTTTGGCACACATCATAAACTTGGTCTTTGGCAGGTCCAAAGCTGATAGCTTTGCAGCTATGATCGGTGAAGATATCTTTCAGCAGAAGATTTTTTTTATCTCTGTACACAGCGAAGTAACGTGCAGTGATTTATTTGCAGGGAAAGGAGAGGACGGGAGTGATGTGGCAGTAAGGCCAGAGGAGGTGAGTGCATGGTTTGGCTGTTTGTCGATTAAGTCTCATTCATACAGTTCATGAATTATTTGTTCTCTGGAGGTCTTCAACCTCTTGTCAATGGTGCTACCATTTTTATGCTGTCGTGTGGCCTGCTTGTCGCATTCTCAGAATCTGTTTGCAGCTTGAAGAAAGCACTACTCGAGTATGCCATATCTTTTCTTGCAGTGGTAATGACCATCTGAGACTTACCGATAGGCTGAGACCCACATATGCAGTCGCATTTGGTGCAAAGCATTTTATCAGTGCAGTTATTAAGTCATTCATCGTCGCTTTTGGTGTTCAAGTCGTCATTCAAGGCCACAATCTTGGAGAGGTCTTCAAGGACCTGCTTGATGTTTCCGTCGAGCTCCCCATGCACACTGACATGTATATATTTCAAGTGAAAGATCAAATGGCCGCTGGCACCCCCAGTAATGCTATCCATGTAAGTGGTACCCGCTATACGTGGTTCCACTCCCATCGCCGTCCATGGGGAAACCCCCTCCCAATGAGCTGTCCAAACTGCAGTTCCATCCACTCGTGGTCACCATCAAAGTCAGGTCAAGACCAATCTGGTGCTCCCTGGGCGCATCAGTACATGCCGATCTCCAACATGTGGCTTCACATCATTCTTGCTATCAACCCCAAACTCCCTATGAGATCATGAAAAGCAAAGCCAAAGATAACGAGGCGAAGGGGTGGATTAAACAGACAGGAATATAGAAGGCCTGGTTTGGTTGATTTGCATCATCTGACATCACCGCTGTTTATGATCCCGTCCTTCCAGTCTCACTACCAGCACATCTCACTTTTGTAATGCCATATCAAAGAGCACGAAATAGAACTCCATTTCCAGTTGTGGCAGCATGCTAACACTTGCATTGATGGTTTGCTGGGTGGTATGACCCTTCAGGTAGGTGCTCAGATGTCCAGGATGGCACTTATCACCCACAGTTCCTCCATCCACCCCATTTGCTCCACATCATTTCCTGGCCCAGGAGTATGCTAATGATCCAACGATGCGTTGGCCACCCAGTGCAAGGGGATCAGGGCACCATGCCCATGTGCCTTTCCCAGACTTTCCATGGTGCGCATATGCCAATGCTAGTGGTAGCCATGAGCTACCTCCGAGGCCCCAACGGCAGGCTTACAAAAACTGAGACATGACTGCATCGCTCATCAATACCACTCGCTCCAGTGTTCACTTCCTACAGACCAAGCGAATTATCCACATTGACCACGCCTCACCCAGCGTTCCTTCAAGCCACCTGATCTGTATGATCCAAGGGAAATGGTCGGTCCTCATCGATGAACATGCTCAAAAGCTGTCAAGCACCAGTTTGATGTCTTAGAATAGAACGTTATCCGTGAGTGCACCTACATTTTCTCTTTGATTTGTTATGAGGACCAACAATAGTCATCGAGATCAATGCACCAGGAATCTCAACAGTTTGAAATGGTCTACATGTTCATGCTCACAATGCCAAATGTCGATAGGATCATTTGGACTTTCTCGAGCGGAAGCCAACAATACCTTGGGGCGCATCTGTGCACCCTCTTCATCACTGAAGATTGTTAAAATGTTGTGTTGTTGATGGCATCTCATTCTACCTCTTTTCGACCTGTTTTTCCAGCATCCGACTTTCCACCCTGCCAGTCTGCACCTGAAAGGCCTCAAGGAACTGTTTGTAAACTCCTAGGGTAAGTTCCATGTCAAAGGAGGGCTTTCCATCATTTCATGTTAATCAAGCCATTCCTAGTCCAGTAATGGAAGGATGGATGTTCTCCATGAATACACCCAAACTTTTCTTCCATATACACAGTCCCACCAGGATTGAAGATGAAGCTTCCTTATGAACAACAAAACCATGACTGGACGGAGAACTACAGTCACAAGCAAGAGTGTGTGTGATGCTAGCATGCCTCTGCGTTATGCGTGCAGGGGTGTCATACTAACTGGTTTGCCCTGCTATACAGGTTGTGGGTCTATGCACCACATTTTCTGTATATATGGTACTATCTACTGTCACAATCAACTGTTGGGTGCACTTCAGCCAAAGAGCAGATGAGGGCGCCACCACCTCCAGAATGAAGCAGTCGATGGAGGACGAATCTGGCAAGAGGCTAGCGATTGGGCCATGGATGTCATGGCAACTTCAACGAGTTCACACTGGGCTTAAAGGGCGAGTTACACTGTTCCCTAACTTCAATCGAGCTCAGAATCACCGGGTACTGGATAGGGCTGCGTATTGTCAACTAACCCTTCGACAAAGGTCTCTATGCAAGATGATCCCTCGACAATGTCACAGTGCAAGATATACCTCAACAATTGGGAGTGTAGGGAGAACAAGAAAGCTTCAAGGCGCCAGCTACAATCACGATAATCCAAAATGGAAACTTGCCGTCACCCATGCACAGTAAAAAGCCTTAGTACGATGCGCTTTTGTCCTCTGATCGACCATGTCCTTGCACACAGCAACCATATTCATTGACAAGCTTCCCTTGCAATTCCAGAGAGTTGTCATTGATATCAATCTGGATGACCCCAAGAAGGAAGCCATGTAGAAAGCTTACCGGCACCAATGACTCTAGGCAAGAATGAAACTGTGAATGTGTCATCCATGTCTTGAACAAAGCAATTCGAAAATATGATGACCTCTTTGTCCTTTAAATGCAGTTCGAGTATCTGACCGTATTTGAGAAATGCATCAGCACACCTGTTGCACTGCAAATGGACACGTTTGGATCATATCTCGTACTCCTGGATAAAGTCGTATGGTGTCACTAGAGTGGGAAAAGTTGGCGACACAAGGTTAGTTATAACAAGCAAAGGATCGAGTCACTCGGTTCACCAACAAATCAGAAGCGTTCCACCCCAGCCTGAGACACAGTGAGGGAGTATGCATTGAAGGTACATGAGGACAGTCCCAGACATGTCTGAGGCTGGCACTGGTACCATATACAATGGTGGTTATCAGGCTTAAGTGTACCTGACTCATTTGTGGAGGGTATGACAGAATTCATTGTGCACACCATACTATATCACATCAAGCTCATATCATTTTGAGGTGGCATGTTCAGCGATAAGCATGGTAGTCTCGGTGATGAGCCCAGAGGCAGAAGTCAGCGTGGCATCATACAGAGTCTTTCAATGTGTGTACATCAGGGTGGTGTAAGCATTCCACCATCTAATCTGGGTCTGCCGCCAGGACATAGTGTGTCTTAACTGGCTCACCAGGGTCTCCTGCCTAACCACTCCAAAATGTTGTCAATGCAAACAAATACTAACATCTGTGGATGTGAAATGCAACAAGGGACGATGCGCATGGAAAGGTACAAAAGCATTTACATCGTACATAGGAAAGTAAAGTAAGAATTGGAATGTTATCACGGGTATCAGTAATTACAGAAGGAGTGATTGCAATGATATCTTCTAGTAAATGTCATTATCATGGCCCAGTTGCAGGTCAAGTACTAGAGGTTAATGCTGTGCCATGAGCAGGCAACATACTGCCAACTGAAACACATGAGCAACTGATCCTTGTCAATTATCAAAAATACGCACTTCCTTATCTTGCTAGCCATGGCCTCCATGGCAATGTCCACACACTGCTCAACATAGTTGAGGGCACCCCATCCAAACATGTCCTGCATTTACGACAACATGACCATATATCACAATGACTAAATGAATATATGTACAAGTCTCTCCTCAGAGACAGGGTCGCCAGCCTCCAGATCCCGAAGACTATCAGCAATATCAGTAGGGAATTGCAATAATGAGCAGGGGTGCTCACATTTTCTTCTGCTCTTCGTCCACAGCATTGGCCAGTTCAAAGGAATCTTGAACAAATCTAAGTTTGATCCTGAAACTGACATTCTCCTGCATCAGGATTCAGCATCAAAGGCACAAAGATAAATGAGACATGTAGGGCACTGGAGGTACACCATCCTGTATAGCCTTTCGAGCATCAGGATAGATAAACTCATGCTGTAAACAATGGTCAGCAGAAAACTCAAAGGACTATCATTGTTTCCTCACAGCATTTGTCAAGTGGTTGCCTTCTACAGCATGGACACAAGGAGCAGGAACACCAGTCTGAGCACCAACAGCATTGCATGGACAGACTGGAGTCCTTGGAGTGGATGGTAGAGTTGAAAGGTCTAATAAGGTTTGGTTGGGGCCACAAGAGCACAGGTTATACGGCGCATAATGCCTGATACCTTCGTGAGCCATACCACAGGTTATGGGAGACATTGTGTGGAGACAGAGGGATGGTGCAGTAGAGTGGTGCAGGTAGAGTGAGGATGCAGCTGCGCCTGGGGAGAGGGTCCATTTATAATCAATGACAGATGGCACAAAGCAGGCTCACCTTTGTGCACTGCAGACAAAGAAACTCTTTGTGCAGGTGACGCTAGGCAGTTAGGCTGCCCAAGAGTGGAGTCCAGAAAAGTACCATGCAACCATCTTGCAGATGCTTGGAATAAAACATCAGGCACAGATGTGAAGACCAAATGGACCTTAGCAGTCAGTCAAGAATGGAGGACAAGTCATATTGCTCCTCACCAAATTCCAACCATGGCTGTATGGGAATGGGATAGGCTTAGCATTCAATATTCATCTTTCGGTATTATGATTATGTAAGTATATGGTACTAAGTGGGCCGGCGGCCTAATGTATCCTAGTGCAACATATTACATATGCTTGCCAGGTGACATTTTACATAACATTAATAATGCTGCTCAGTGCTTTCTTACAGTAATAGCCTTGGACTAACGTTTCCTGCTTCGTGATGCCTCTCCAATACAAGTTATACCACCACCTCGAGGAAGAGCATCAAGACACCATCACTTCCCTTGCATTCAGTAAACATGGCACATCTTCTTAGCTGTTGGCAGTCTTGATGGGAAGTTGTCATTGTGTTCAACGCTTTCTGGCCGGAAACTCTATGTCATTGTCACTGGCAATAATGCTGTATTGTTGATCATCTGGATGATGCCATCAGAGGATCATTTATTGTGTGGGCTTGCTAATGGCATGGTCATCTCCATTCATATAGAGGACTGTGTTCGTGATTCACATGAGAGTTTGCAATATTTTGACCTCGTATTGCAGCAGGTTACTGTCACAGGGTTTTCAGCTCATTCTGGCTTTCCAGTTGAATATCTCGCCATCATGGACTACATTGTGGTCACTGGTGCTCACTCAGAAGTCTTTCTGTGGAACCATGAGGGAAGAGGTAGGGCTTTCCTTTGTGTCGTCATAATCTTGGACTATCGTGATCACTAGCTAAATGGACACAACTCGCACAAATTCATCCTCCTCCATCCATTTCAGTGAATCATGAATCCGAGGTGATTGTTACTTCCTTGGCATGGGCGCATACAAAGTACTCTGAGAGAACACTTTTGGTTGCCTACTTGCATTATGGGATACTGTATGTTTCTATCCTTTTTTGCACAGGAGATGACTGACTGCTCATCAGCCTTTGGGATGCAACAAAAGTCAAAATGGCACATTTTGTCTATGTCAAGACCCTTGTGTATGCTTAACATACTCTGGTAATGGCGCTACTGTTGATGAAAAGTGACAGTGGTTCTATGAGTGTGTCTCGTGACAGAAACATGCTAGTTGTTTCCAACATTACAAGGGGATTTTGACATCTACCACCTCAATGACAGTAGCTTAGATGGCTCCGTCATTCAACCTAGTAATGGGATGCTCATTCCAGTGGCCTTCATACATGGAGGGCAGGCTATACTTGGTGGCAGCATGTGCGGGAAAGTGCAAATCTGGGACTCTATGGACAGATCCCTACTTGGTACACTTATGTATGCCTTGTAAAATAAAGGCTCGGGCATGGCTACAACTGGGGGAATATGGAGTTTATCCATTCTTCGAATCTGGCACTCATGGCATGTCCAGACAAACCATTGTACATCTGAACTTATGGACAGCCACCAGAAACTGATCAGTAGTCTCATTTTAGTGGAGAATGTGCCTTTATGACCCAAGCCATCATGAGCTTGCTGCAACAAGTCCAGTCGCTTCTCATAGGGTGGTACTAGCTGGTGCTTCCCTTTTGCTTCCCAATGCCAGAGATCGCCATCCTTGACAAAGAATCTGGTGGCATACTGTATCAACACCTCAAATTGTGAGTCAGATAGTCCCAAGGGGCATTCACCAGTTTCGAGAAGGCATTGAGCAAGCTCTAGTCTCTCATCCTGCTCCTTTTCCCTTCATGTCCTAGGAACTTCGACATCAGGTGAAGCATTTGTCCCTTCTGATTGAGATGGTACCACCTGGGCTGCAACAATCCCCTTTGAGCTTCCTCCTGGCATTTCCCTCTGCTCGAACAAGCTTCCATGGGTTGGCTGGCTCGAGCCCCACTGCTCAAAATAAGTCTCCAGCTTCTCCCCTCTGTGTGGATTGCAGACTTTGATGGCAAAGGTTCCCACATCGTCGATCCAGTCCTCATACTCGTCATCCTTGATGGGGTCTTCTTCAGCTTGGGGTCGCCTCAATAACCCATCAGGACCCTTGTGTCGATCTGCAGGTATGTGGATCAGCTCAAATTCAAAGAGTAAGATACCTGCGATCCAGCAGTTGATGGACATGTTGGGTTGGAGATCGGGATTATTGATCATCCCTTTAATGTACCTGGTGTCTACCTCGACTGCCAGATCCTTGATGCTGAAGATATAATTGCGCATGTCCCTCAAAGCCCAGAAGAGCCTGAAGAGCTCTAACTTCGCTTGACTGTACCAACTTTCTCAGTCATTGAGAGCAATCGAGCTGTACCTCGAAGGGTAATGCTTGCTGTCTTTGCCGATCTGTAACAGTAAGTACCCTACTGCAATATGAGAAGTGTCAATGGCTAAGATAACCCTTCGACCCAACTTATAGTCGATGGGCTGAAGAGCTGGCGAATGCACTAGTGCATCCTTCAAATCATCCATGGCCTCCTCATGTTCCTCCTTGAACTGGAAGAAAACTCCCTTCTTCATGAGCTCAATCAGAGGTCTTGCTCTCTTCATGAAGTCCTTGATGAAGATCTGGCAATAACTGCATAGTCCCAAGAATCCACAGACTTCTGTAATGTTAGTGCAGTATAGCCAGTCCTGAATTTTCTGGACTTTGGACTCATCTGGGATTCTGCCCTCAAAGGACACCTTATGCCCTACCACCACTATTGAAGGTGCCACTACCACAAACTTCTTTGCCAACACAGTGCCACTGACATACTTGATGCACTGAAGCACCCTATTAGTGTTCTTGAGGTGCTCCCAGATGAACCTCCAAATCCCTGGATTTCCTTCGATTGTCTTGTAAGTCCCATCCTCTTTCGGGTAGTGCATTCTTGGTCCCTTCACAGGTATGTCATCAATGAACAGCATAGTAACCTCAGGAGTTTTGTCTTGCAGGGTGAACAAGACATCTCTGTGAAAGACTTGTACTGCATTCATGTACCCCATAGGCAGCTTCATCAACTGAAATGTCCTGATCAGCATTTGGAACATCATGAGGTCTCAATAGTCCTCATGAATGACCCGATGGTCATAGCCTACCATCAAATCGTACATGCCAAATACTGCATGCCCAGCAAAGGCTTCCACAATACTATCAACGTGTGGGGGCACTGCCAAATCCTGAATTGAGACTGCATTCAGTGGCTGCAGATCATGAACAAGATGTAGCGATTTTCCATCCTTCTTCACCACACAGAACCATCTCGATCTATACGAAGATGTTGAAGGTTCGTAAACTCCAGCTGCAATCTTCTCTTTGATGATCCTGACAACATCCGAGTAGATTGCTGGCAGTATCGGAATATTTCTATACACCCATGGCTTGTGGGGTATGGTAGGGATCTTGAGGGGAGGGAAGATATCTTCTCTAAACATCCCTCGCTCACTTGCGTCCCACATGAAAGCTGTCTTGTGAGCTCTAACAAGCCACTTCATGAGCTTCAGCTCCTCAGGCCAGAGGAATCCTCCAGGGTCCCAGTCGAACTTCTCCCCCCTTTCCTTCATTAATCTCCTTCCAGGTTTCCAGTCTGGGGGTCGTAATGGCAACTGAGGTAAGTCTGCCAATGGATCTCCCACCATCTTCCTCTCCACTCTAAATTCTGCAGGGATATCAGTCGCCATGGGGTGAACCTTCTTAGCCACTGGCTTATACTTGAAGATGCGGAGGTCTGGGCCTTCGTCCTGGAAGCCATCGGTCAGTGACTGAACCATGTACGAGCTCGAAAGTAAACTTGAGGACTCAGTGTCCTCCTCACAAATAATCTGGGGGATATCCATGTTCCCCCACTTCTCCTCAAAAGAGCCTTGCTGATCCTTCCTGACCTGATCCCCCTCCAGTCCCTTGGCCTGCCCTTGCAACTCAGCCTTCATCTCCAATTCCCAATTCTCCCCTTCTTGAACCCCATTTGGCAACTGCATGCATGATCTGTTTTCCCTTGTTAAGTTCTTCATCCCCATGTCCTCGTTCCCCCCTTTCCATTCTGAGCTGATCGATGCCTCTAAATCTGGCTTCAATGCTGAGATATGTACATGTTTGTGTATACATGAGTTTTGCTTAAAATCATATACATTCCATCCATCACTGTACACTGCTATAGGCCAAGCTAGATAGCCCAATGTTACAGGGGTAGCCATTCCCATCCATACATATGTCTCCTTGTTGGTGATTCAAATCCCTGACAACGTCTAAAAACCCTTCTCGATCTTGATCTCCTTTATGATCCTCAGCCTATTTCCCATTTGATGATGATACTCTGCATGCATGATTGGGTCTCGGAATTGTGGTGCCCTCATGTATTGTCCTTGCTGATGAGGGGTTACTGTTATACAGTGAGCTCAAAAACCCTTTCCATGTTTACCCTAATTGCAGTGCATGAGGTGTACTGCCAGACACCATGAAAAATTTGCTTAACTTTGGTGGAGTCATAAATAGTACTTACTCTTTGCTACAACATGGCCCCTAGATCACGTGATTGGTTCACTGGCTGGCAAGATATAAGCAATATAAAACAGCAACCTCATGGAAAGGGTTTTTGAGCTTTTGAATTGGTGAGTAAAATCATAGTATATTTGCTAATGTTTGTTAGTACAAACCATGGTACATATGTAAACATGGTGTCTGAGCTTGAAAAAGTTCATATGGTTCTTTATTCCCCATTACCATCATGGTCAGATCCCTTTCCCTTACTCAACAAAGCACCATCCATTCCTTGCTTGATTCTGGACTTTCTGGTGAAGCCATTGCCAAGCAAACTGGTGTCAGCCCTTCCACCATATCCAAACTTCATTCCAAAGAGCATCCTACCCTTCTGAAGGCCACTGGAGGTCATCCCACTAAGCTCTCTCCTACCAATATTTGTCATGCTCAACATCTCATCATTTCTGGGAAGGCTGAAAATGCTGTCCAAGTGACCAAAACTCTTTCCAACATCACCAATCAACCTCTCTCTGCCAGCACAGTTCATCTTCACCTGAAGAAAGCTGGTATGAAGGCTGTAGTCAAGACCAAACACCCTATTCACTGGGGGCATTTTCTAATGGTTCAATCTAAACATGGTAAAACCATTGAATTAAGCAGATACTATTTTCATGACATGTTCTTGAATAAAACATTGATCCTCAATGGATAATATGATCTGATCTGATGTTCTGCACCAGAAAATATGATAGTGTCATGTGTAATTCTTTTCATAGGAACATGCAAAGTGTTTATTCTTATAGTTAGAGGGTAAATCATCATGCAAATGTTTTCATTGTTTTTATCAAGTGTTCTAACCATGATTTCAAGAAAAACATTAAAAAATTTCTGCCTTCAGCACATATGGTGTTATCCAAGTCAAAATATGGTGCAGAACATAGTATATATTGCACTCTCAAAACATCAGTCAAATCAAACATCAAATGGTCTATTGTCAAGATGGCCAATGGACAAATGGTCTAATCCTTACATTGAAATAAATGGATGAATGTACCCAGCCTCCAAGATGTGCTCACATCAGAGTTATACTTGTGTTGGAGTTGTGCTTGTGTTGGAGTTGTGCTTGTGTCAGAGTTGTGCTTGTGTTGGAGTTGTGCTTGTGTCAGAGTTGTACTCATGTTGGAGTTGTGCTCGTGTTGGGTTGCGCTTGTGTCGGATTTGTACTTGTGTTGGAGTTGTGCTCATGTTGGGTTGTGCTTGTGTCAGAGTTGTGCTTGTGTCGGAGTCTGATGTGCATGTTGGAGTTTGTCCGTGCATCGGAGTTTAACACTTTGCGCCTATGTTGGAGCAGTCCCTATGTCGGAGTTGCAATTAATTATACCTCCTGATCAGTGGAATAAAGTGGGTAACATATTGCACAGGTATCACTTCCAGGTCTATCTGTAGGATATACTATAGATCGTCTTATATAAAGAAACTGCCCCATTCACCAGCTAAATAGAGAGGTAATTACTGCAGTCCACAATGCTCATCAGATAATATACCATGGAGGAGGGTAACCTGCTATGCACAACATTCCTGGACATACTCTACACCAGTGTAGATCCACGAGGTGGCACCTGAAGAACAGAAACTAATGTATGACTCAACTGCCATACCAATCATGTCTGTATAGGAAAAAGCGCTGAGTGTGTGAGTGCCAGCATTGTTGCTGGATTGAAGGCAGTTAGACACCCTCTACATGACTGAGAGGGTCCAATCATGTCCTACAGCCATACGACATCCAACCACCCAGCGAGGAGTGGTAGAGGAATGATCCCTTGCATTTTAGACACTTGGATGAGCAGATTGGTGACATCGAATCTAGAATGTTGGGAGGAGTGCACATGGAGTCCATTCTGACCCACATACACAGTGAGTTCATCAACGAAACCTTCAGGATCAACTCTTTCAGTGTCGTGACATCCCCAAAAGCAATTTGGGCCATCTGCCAGGACACCTCCATTCTCCTGGACGATGCAAAATGCCCCCAAGCTTTGGTTTTGTACTCTGCAGAAATCAATAACCCACCTGATGACATCACTCGATGATGTCACATATGGAACTTCCTTCAGGCTAGAGACTCAGCAAAGCATTCCTGACTGATGGCAGTACGAGTGTCAGTGCATCACTGCCAGAACAATATGCACCCACATGTACCTTACTGCAATTGAGCTGCTTAGACCTTCCCCCATGGATCAGCACAAAAACACTCTGGATCGACTTTCAGATCATGCTACAGAACGATACTGGGAAGGAGATAATGCAGGCACCAACAATATTTCCATAACAGATTAACAAAAGATGATTAAGCTTCCACTCACCACCATAATTCATAGCTGTAAGAGGTAGACAGTACACAGAAGAGAGTCCTCGCCATCGATGTGGCATGGGATTTGGCAGAGCATGAATTGATCTTGCAGCTCAGCATGACTTTTCAGATAATAGCCCAAGGTTGAGCTTGCGTCAGGGTTGAACTTACTTGCATCAGAGTTGTGCATGTGTCGGTGTCTCACACTGTCTAACAGCAGCTCGCTGTTCAAAAGTGACTATTCATGAGTATATAAGTACATATCAGATATCAATCCTGAATGAATATGTAGGTATCAATGAGCCACAAGCAGCTGTAGAGAATAGCTGTAGGTTGTGAAGGTAATAAAAAGGAATTCATGAATAAAAGCATTTGATCACCAACAATGTCATGTATATGGAGGGGACTGTAATGGTATGGAGTCATGATGAGAGGAAATACCATACAGTGCAAGTGGTATTGGAGAGTCCATTTTCAGCTGTGGAGGACTGATAAATCTGCAGGTTGGGTGCCAATACGAGTGCCATATTTGCTGCTGTCATCTTGGTGCTCGCTAAAACCTTCTCTTCTAGGAAAAACTGTAGGAAGCTCATGACAAACAGCACCACCCTTCTGTTGCTAGTCGGGGGCTTTCACACGGAGTAACACAAAGCAGGTGGATAGGGTGATGCATTGATGCAGTCATTGTGGAGCTCCTCAGGGATGAGGGGGTCGCATAGTTTGTGGAGCCATAGCTTCAACGACGCGAGCACATGAGGATCATTGACATTCTCGAGGGTGTAGTACCCTCTATCAATTCTGAGCTTGAGCTCGGAAACGAGGTCACCATCTCCAGGAGCACGAAAATTTCCTTCGCATTTCATGCCACCAAGCACAAGAACAAGAATTCCATCAGCAAGGAAGGGAAGTATAAAGGAAATCTTCTCGTTAGGGTAGTTCCACTCTTGTAAATGTATGGTCATACCTAAAGGTTCACCAAACATATATGAATTGAAGGCTGCATTAGCAGCAGTTTTGATTTCTGCCACAGAGGGCAGCCTTCCACACAGGCCTCTCTTCAAAATGGCTGCTAATCTTCCGAGGCATATATACTTGGCAATCACGTTGACATGACCTTCTGAATGCAAGGTGTGCTGGTGTATAAAAGAGTAAAGGTACATCAAAAACTTTCCGGATGGTAGGAAAACAGTCAGAAAGACATAAAGCATCTGCTAACCCTTGAAAACACTCTTGGCACTAGGATACCCAGTCATCTGTTTCATCAGTTGGCAGTATATTGCGCCCTGCAGTTCCCCAACCATTGTCGCAATCTTCAAAATGAGCCGGAGTGCAAGCCTGGCTGTGTAGGTTGTGACAGCTCTGCTTCCCCAATTGTGAGCTGACATCCACAAATGTCCTTGTTAGAATCGTGATGGTGACGGCGACACCAGTGGTAATTGAAGTCATCATCCTAGTAGGGCAAACGTCATCTTCTACACCACAGGCAGTAATAATCGCCACCACGATAATAATACTGATAACAGAAGGGTTGTAATAGTCATTGGAGTCGCAGCCTACATCCACACCAGCAAATCCCACAAGAGGGATCACTGGCAGAACCACCATAGGAGGTCCCATAAGGTGAGACTCATGTGCTAGTATAGGTTCTTGAGGAGATGCATGGTTGGGTGTATCCAGTCAGGAGGCAGAAACGTGGGAGTCTGTCCCATGCTGAGGTGAAACATAAACTGTAGGCCCTGTTGGCTGAACAACCACCAGATGAGTTGCTGATCTGTGGTTGAGAGTAGGAGGTATAAATCCCTTGTCGTGCCCCATGGGACGATACCTGTAAGGTGAAGCAGTTCGAACCTCATGGAGTGGGGCATGGGGGCAAGGCACCTACAGGGGTCATTGGGACATAAGTTGGCCCTCGATCCATGGGCTGAGCGTGTTGATAGGTCATAGGTCCAAAGACATCTAGGGGGAGATGGCACTGGTCTGGAAGTTGTGATCACTCCAATTGGAAGCAGGACTCACACCATTGGAAGGGCACAGTCAGTACCAGTTGTGCGAAGCCTGGAGGTCTTCAGCATAACTTAACATCACAGGGGCTGTCTGGAGTCAACGTAGGCTGTCATGCAGTAGTGGCTGTAAAGAGTGTTAGGAAAAGGGAGTGCAATGGGTAGAACACCTACTGCCAGACATCTCGAGAGAGTTATCAAAACCCCGTCGGAGGCTGACAGATTGAGTGAGTGGTATTGATTGTAAGTGGGGGGAGTCATATGAAACATGTGTTTCCTGCACCCAGTGAGGCGGATGTATCAACAGGGAGGCTTTAGGCTCGGAGATACAAGGGGGACTCATCAGACACACGAGGGGAGACGTCGGTAAGCACTCTCTGAAGGTCCTGTTGAGGTGGACATCATCTCTGCTGTGGACAATGGTTCTGGGAAGTTGGAGAGACCACAGATAAGAGCGAGAGTGACATGTAACCCCTGGACACAAGCCCCAATGGTGCCCTGGCTCTTTGGACAATCCTGGTTCAATAGTGTGCAGTTGTTAGAGAGCAAAGGGCTAGAACTCGGATGGAGGAAGGGAACCCTTTCACAGGATATTTCTGGCTGAACATCAGAATCTGAGGTGATTGAAGGCACGATTGATGTGTCTTCGGCAGAAGCATTGGGGCCTCCTGATGGCAAGGTGGATAGCCAAAGAGCACGAGATGTCTGCTTCCGATAGAAACTAGTCTATGTCGCACACATCACTGTCAACCTTTTTGCAAACTGCTATAATACTGGGAGTGATCCATTGATCACGGTGTGGTGTGAGAAAATTCTAATAGATACCAGTAGTGCACTTGGGCAATTCTGGATTTGTCAGTTGTTCTGTGACAAAAGTTTCGAAGTCAGTATGAGCATGCCCCCATTTTCCTCTTTGCTAGTGCTGATGCCCATTAATAGTTCCATTGATGGTAGTTATGATATGTTTATGTCTGTGTTTGTATCTTCAAGTACCAAGACTTGTGTGCAAGCTATGGGCACGTCTCCATTTTTCATTTTAATTGTTACCTGTATCTTGTTTCAACAGCAGTCACTAGATCTCTGCCTCTAGGTCACTTTATGTCTACTCCAAAATATACATAAGCCAGTGTTGAGTGAAATGTCGTACTACCCTGTGTATGATACTCCTCTGAGCCTCTCACATGGCTCTGGAAGTTCCACACAACTGGAGAAATTGCCTTGGTAGATAACCTCAGAAGAGGCCCTAACAGTTCTTGTGTGACGAGTTACAGAGATCCTGGCGACACTCACATCATCCAAGAGCCTCAGGGCGATGTCCAGGTGCAATCAAAAAGATCCCCTTGGAGGGAGCATCACAGAGAGTCAAAAAACACACTGCCATATCGGGCATTTGGTGAGAAAGTTGCTGAGGGAGGGTACCTTTATCTGATACACTTTGCCTTGCAGGTCTGGGGGCCATGGGAACCTCATAACATGCGGAAGCTCATTCTCGTTGGTCGGCCATGCTGAAACGTCTTGTTACTAGGATCATCACCCCGACAGTAGTGTGGTGACCAAGTGCAGATCTCCATTTTCTTGCATGCACAGTATGAATGGCTGACTGCATCTTCTTGGTGCAAAAGTTGGTACCAAGACATTGTATAGTTGGTGCAGGAGTCATCAAGGGACTTGTGTTTGCGATGGGTGGGAGGTAAGTCAGTCGACCTGTCCCACAAGCCTCCCTCTATGGTAAGTTGACTTATCCAACTGCTTTCCCAGGAGGCTTGCCACCAACTCATCAGACAGGTCCATCCACCAATTTATGCTTCTTATTTACCCTCCACCTCCAGAGCCGAGTATGACATATGGATCAAGTAAATGCCAGATAATAGAGACAGAGTTGGAGCACATGCACCAGTTCAATGACCTGGTTTTGAAAGTCACATGGCATGCAATATCATATAGTCCTGATGGAGAGCGGTTGGCTGGAAGTGTGTCTTACACATTAAGGCCGACATAATCTTGTGACTCCTCCACAAGTCGATATACACTAGCTTCCAAGCCAGCATGCACAACTGGGGTAGTTACTAACTATCATCTGGGTAGGTGCAGCGGACCCTGTGGCACACAAAATCTATATTTGGGACATCATAATTCGCAAGTGCTCTGGATGGAGGAAGAGAACTACTTTTGGACCTGCACGTACGTTTCCTCTTACTCCTCATTTTACTACATTGGCCATGAAAGCTGATTTGCTCGTTGGTGCCTCTCAAAAGTGACACCCACACTGACCATGTCTCGCTTCAACTACGAAGGATGGAAACATTCTAATCTGATGGGGCTGTATTTTGGGCGATTCTGGTCTATCAATATGAATCCTGCTGTAACAGAGGACAGCACCTTTGTAGCCCCATTGAATGATGTCACACTTGGAGATGTAGACCTCAAGTCGGCAGACAAGGGAGTTAGATTGCAAGGATTGGAGAATGAAAATCATTGAGGTAGAAAGTGAGGAAGTTTACTAGACAGCATACACTGTTGTATAGGAACCTCGTATGTTCTCTCATCTAACTCTTCACTACTAGTCTGAGGAGACCGCCTCTATCTACATGGCAACTTCACACTCATCCAGTGGCTTCCTCCAACTCTTTCTTCCACCTCTTTTGAATGTTGATCATCTCCAAGACAATTTTATACTTGGCATCAAGGATTTTTCTTGATTTTCGGAGGAGCAGACGGTGCGATTAATGTTCTTGATGGTGTCATCTCGACCTGCAAAGACAAGTTACCAATTAACTGTGACAATGACAACTCTCCAGACTCACCATCACCTGCCACACACTCGCCACTCTTCCCACATGAATCTGCAAAGAACTGCATCATAGGCCATTCTTTGCCTGACCACCAGAGATGTAGATAGAAGTGAAGTTGTGCCTGGCAGCATTGAGGGAGGAAACAATGTGTCCCATATGAAGGGGAATGGCTTCCAGTGTGAGATAATAGTTACAAGCGAGCTCGTTAACGGATGCATCCTATACAATTTTCTTTATTCACTGTTGATAATTGTCAAGTATAACATACTGATTTGAAGCCGACAATCACTCTGCGCATTTGCAGATCTGCAATGGGAAACCTGTTCCCTGCACAGATGTTATATAGTACTTCCAATGTCAGAAGAACATCTGGCATACCATGGAAGTCAGGATAAGAATGTACATATTTCATCAGTGCAGTGAAACTATCGACTTGGTTGTCCGCACAAAACCTCTTGAGAATGTCAAGCAGCACTAGACAATTGGATGGATGAATTGCATTCTGCATGTGAATGGTTATAACTTACTTTGATGGATGTTCTTGTGGTCTTGTGTCGCAGTCTTTGAGTTTGGGTTATGCAGTGTGAGTGGTGATGATAAAATTGATCAACCATCCTGTCGAAGATTGTCCACCCTTGTTCATCCACCAGTTGGGGAAGGCCACATCCTTGTGAACACTATCAGAAGAGTGCATACAGCAGCAAGTCAATGATGGGACTCATTGAGAGAGGGAAATCTGGCAAGCTTGCCGTTCTCCATGTACCTTGCACCAACAGTACCCATCCAGCCTGCATGGCTATAAATGACATCTATTAGCAAGACATACTTCGCAAATATGACATTGAACAAGCCTTACACATCAATGAGACCACTCCCAACAGTAGTGCCTTCTTTGAAGCCCAACTCCTCAGCAGCCCACCAAGTGAGTCCCTTGCCAACTGGCATCCCTGCAGCTACCAACTCGAGGCAGGGGTTGACAACAGGAAGACCGACTATCGATATGGGTGGCAGAAATCCACCAGTGTGACTGAAAATAGGCCAACTAGACACAAGGGTTAACCAACTTTCAGCATGGGTGACAGAAGTCCACCAACATGACAGAGTAAGCCAACACCAACAACGAAGACCAATGTAGGCATGGGCGACAGAAGCCTACCAATGTGACAAACATTAATGGCAAGGAACAACGACAGGAATGAAGTGGAGAAGCAAATTTGTGAGAGCACTCACGGTCATGTGACTAGTGTCATCCAAGCAAGGTTGTCTCCGCCCCTGTGGCACTTCCCAAGTAAATCTAAGTGTTCAAAAAGTCACTTCTTGAACATTTAACATTACAGTTTGGCCACCTTTTCAGAACTGGTTGTTTAGCTATGAGGTCTTTAGGCAATGAAACTGAGCTCTGTGTAACATAGTCGGTCATACATTTATATCATTTCATTTCATCTTACTTGCTGTCTGGAGCTGTGCATGGGTGCTTGGCAATAGGCCTACTATGACCAGGACTAACAGTACTAACTATCAGTTGCTTTACTTTCAGCCTAGGCTGGTGTACCCAGTCAGCTAGAGTGTCACAGATGCAGTTAAGAGCATCTTCGATTACACTGCCATTCATTGCATCTTTCAACTTGGTGACAACATTGTTGGCTCATATGGATGCCTGAACCCAATGAATATGAGTTTTGTCAGTTACATAAAGTATACTCACGTGGGTATGCACATAATCAAGCATCAGGCCACATGACATATGAAGACAATTCAAGGTCAGTATGGATGGGAATCCGAGATAAGCATACTTGGAATTAGTGGGGTCCACTAGCTTGTGACCTGTTTTGCATGGGGCCATCCTCTTGTCGACATACCCATGCATAGTGAGAGGCTCGCAGATGTCATCGTCACTCCACGGGCTCCAGGCATGGTTGGATACAGAGAGTAATGGTCCCTGATGATGTGGTTAGTGCTGAAATGCATTCATATCCACAAACGACACACTGACTATTATTAAATCATTATGTCATCCTTGGGATCCTATCAAGGATACCACTGTTGACGAGCTATGCCTTGACTTTGGACTCTAACCAGATGTTCCAGACCTTGTCCTTGCCCGAGTACTCATCTGGTCAGCGAGCATTTCATGCAGAGGCCATTCATGCAGAGACAACAAATTGTATGCGACAAGCCAACCCATGCTACATGCCAAAGTGAGTGCATATGCAGGAAAGAACAGGCTGATATACCATGCCAGATTCCCTCCAAATAGGTGCCTTGTGAAGTAACGATTGGCGAGGTTGAGAAGTTTGGCAGGGGTGTATGCCTTCCTGGCTTCGCCAACACCCCAGTTGTGGAGGCCAGTAGACTACCACGATCAGCAGGTAAAGAGCTGAGTCAGGGGTAGCATCGATACAAGCAACAGGTCTTGAATCAGTAGCAAGCCCGACTGGCATGTCTGTGCGATCTCTGTCACACACCTCCCTCTCTGTTTGCAGCACATCAGTGTCCAATGACGTGAAAGGCGATGCCAAATCCTACATCTGCATCTTACCAAAGGATGTCCTGTGTGCATTCATCACTGCCACGGACCTTCAGATGCACCTCTCAAACAACAAGTAAAGGGCATTTACATAAGGCAACAGCTTCACTGCCATTGATTATGTAATGATTCCTGAGGTCCAGAGTAACCTTAGTTGCCTTAGCAAATAGTAATGTTTCCTATGATATACTGTCCTGTACCATGCATTTGGCAGCCTGGACCAGAAGTCAGCAGTCACACAAGTGTCACAAGAAGTAATGCAGGTAGTCAACACCTCCTGGTACAAACTCCGACTCAGCAGATTCTTTCAACTCGAATCAGTGTGGTCTAAGTTGGAAGTGAGATTTATAGGCTGGTAGGTGACAGTAGTGCAATGGGAGTAATAAAAATTATGTGTGGAAGATAGCTATTTTGAAAATGTACCGAGTTCTGGGGCTGCCAAATGCATGGTACAGGACAGTACCAGCCAGCTACAAAGTAGTAGGGCATGGATAAATGAGGTCACAGGGCTCTGGATAGCACATCGTATCAAATAACGAAGAGATTTTGAGCATATCCGAATGAAAAAGATGTGTGGACAACAAAAAGGTGATCCTTATGGGGGGCAAGGAAATGGGAGGTACAGCTCTGATCATTCCTTACCTTGCATAGTTATGAACTGTGCACGAATCGCTCGCTCTGACAACATCCTGGAATCATCCCAAATACCCAGTGGAACGGGGAGGGGCAGAGGCGCGCACAGGGAGTCAGGGGTGGTAGGAGCGAGAAGCAGTGGGGTCACGTGATCGGGTGGCAGGGGTCTCAAGTAGATGTAGTGGCGAGGAGGAGGTACATAGCAACAACAGAGTACACGATGAGGGTCTCAGTCTGGCATTCCCATCTGGTGACGAGAGAGGAATTCGAACCTCGGGAAAGCGAGTGGCAACAGACCCAATTTCGCTGCACATGGTAGCGTCGCTCAGAGGAATTGGGCAACGGGATCAAAACGTGGACAGTGAACCAACCTCGGAAAGCAGCATCACAGAATCTCCAGCATCGGACGAGAGCACAAAAGCACGTGGAATTGGCAAAGGGAAACGGAAAGCCGCACAGGGGTTACCAACGGCAGCGGAAGCGGATACGCAGCAGAATACAGAGGACAGCCTAGGGTTCAGGCTGAAACCAGCCATCTTTACAACGCCAACAGCAACATACATGTATAAGCCCCAGAACACTAGGTCGACAACACCCCCTTCCCCAACCCCGAAAGCAACTCACTACAGTAGGCAACATCAGCCAACGATCACGCAGCCACCACACGTACAGTTCAAACCAGGAACAGCATACACGTCACAGACGCAGAACATGTACCACAGGACAATGGCAGAAACAGCGAAAATAGTACCACTGTTCCATGGAGACTATAGCAACCGAGAAGAGCCAACAGAATGGTTCGCCCAGTTTCAGTTAGCGATACCAGACTCGTGGTCGGAGACAAGAAAAGTGGCCCGTTTCGAGCTCCAGTTAGCGCCAGGAAGCTATGCAGATGACTGGTTTGCGGACCTACCATCAGAGGATAAAGCGGACATGGGAGCACTAAAGGCAGCGTTCATGAAGAGGTGGCCACCGGCGAGACGGCCCAAACTGACTAGGGTGCAGCAGAGAGAGCGGATCAAGGACCAGGTGTTGAAAGAAGAGGAAGTAGGAGAGTGGATGGAAGAGGGGAGAGCAGGCAACTATGGGCATGTATTGTGGGCCGAAAAGGTCAAGCGACTAGCGCTGAGCATGGGAGAT
Source organism: Pisolithus marmoratus (assembly GCA_024613145.1). Taxonomy (NCBI): domain Eukaryota; kingdom Fungi; phylum Basidiomycota; class Agaricomycetes; order Boletales; family Pisolithaceae; genus Pisolithus; species Pisolithus marmoratus. The sequence continues at coordinate 104,892 of JANFAE010000284.1, read as the reverse complement.
GCTGGGGGAATGTTGATCACAAGCGTGGTAGAGGGAATGCCACAGGTACTCAGGGACGAACTTGATGAAGACTACTCAAGTTGGGAGGAATTCGTAGCAGCAGTCCGAAATGTTAAAGTGGAGAAGCTCAGGCGAAATAAGGAGAAACAGAGCAGGGAGCGAGCAAGGGACCATGCACTGAATGCACTCCTCCAGCAGCAAATGAACAACCTAAGCCTCCGATCGGTGGGAATGAGCACAAGGGCAGTACCACGACCAACCATCACGTCACACATGCAAGGGCAGTTCGCTGGAATGGGACACCAAGCACTCGCCGTGCAGGGAACAAACACGGGCTATGGGACATACCCCAGGATGCAACGGACACCACTAACGAGGTCGCAAATACTCGAAAAAGCAAATGCGCTCCCCTGCAGGCCGAACACAGAGGGAGGAAGGTGCCAGTACGAGATGGACATCGAGTTGTGGCACAAGGCGCATGGATACGAGGCACCCCCGTCCCTAGAAAGACCGTACCCATTGAAGCCAGGAACAGCAGTGGTGGGAGCGGGCGAATGCTTCACGTGCGGACTGGTCACGGACCCACCGCATGTGGGCAGTACCTGCACGGCACAGGAGACACTCAAACCGCACGAGACACGCTGGAGACAGTTAGTGGCAGGAATGCTAAGAAGGGCAACTCAAGTATGGGGTACAACGATGCAGACAAGCTACGGGGGGCCAACGACCCAGGGCATCGCGCAACCAAACCAAGCGGCAACATTGGTACATGCAGTAACTCCGTGGGACACATGGCAAAACGAAGGTCAAATGGAGTATCAGAACGCGTGGGAGTGGGAGCAGGAGGAAAACGACCTGGGACTGCAAACAACAGCGGATCAGTTGTAGTCCCAGAGGTGGATCCGCCCAACGACAACGCGGCACAGGAGGCAGTAAAGGACGAACAGCAGGCTAGCCATAACATAGAGACTCAGACGAATACAATCATTGATATCTACGTGGTGGATGCGACAGGAAAGCCAGTCAGCACACACAAAAGCCATCTGTTTCTAGCAGTACCAAGCTTGGAAGGCCCACGAGGGGAGCGCGTAAGGTTTCTAGCAATGGTCGACAATGGGGCCATGATAAACGCCATCGATTCGGAGGCGTACCAAAGAGTAGCAGGAAGGCTAGCCAGCCTGAGTCTGTCCACGCAGACATTGAGAATGGCAGATGGGTCGTTAGTACGGTCCAGAGGCACGTGGTCAGGCGAGGTGCGGTGGGGACCGGTGATGATCAGCACATCGTTCGAGGTATTCCCGAGTGGAGGAGTGTGGAGAATGTTGGTAGGAAAACCCATATTGGATAGGGCCAAAGCAGTACACGACTATGGGTCAGATTCAATCGTGTTGCCGCACCAAAACGAGAAGCATAAGGTTGCGAACTTCGTGGGGAGGAACATTCTGGCATCAGTGCTGCCCACGCGGGTACCAGGAGCTAGGAAGGTGCGAGGCCTGGGAGAGGAGGATGGAGAAGAGGGAGAGACGAGCGGAGTACAAGTGGTGGCAGCAGAGAAGCAGGAAGGAGAAGAGGAGAGGGGCGGAGAAGAGCAGCTAGCGGAGATGAACGTGGACGTGGAGGACGAACAAGAGGTGTTCACAAGACTCACAGACAAAGGCCCATTCTACCCACCCAGGGTGCAGAGGGTGGTGGAAACGGTGGAATACGGAGACTTACCGCCGGACAAGCTCCAGCAGGTGAAAGAGCTGGTAGCAGAGTTTGCAGATACGTTTGCATTGTCGGTGCGAGAAGTCAAGCCAGTGGACTTCCTCAAGTTCAGACTGAACATCCCACAAGACGCTAAATTTCCCCTAAAAGTCCATCAGAAGCCGCTGACGCAAGCCCAGAAGGAATGGTACCTACCAGTGTTGGACGAGTTCAACAAGGCAGGCATATTAAGGGACATCAGATCGGACGAGGTTAAAGCGGTGCACCCCACTGTGCTGGCGCAGAAGGCACATGGAGCACCGGGGCTGACGATAGACGAGATCAGATGGATAGTCGAGGACGAGTGTGTACGGCACGGGGAAACGCCGAGCACAGACTTACCAACAAGACCACCACCAGCAACAAGCAAATGGGTGCTGGAGGGTAAACCCAAGTGGCGGGTCTGTCAAAATTTCGCGGAAATCAATAAGGTGGTGACGGTGGCACCAATGCTACAGGGCAATATAAGAGCGAAACAGCAGAGGTTAGCAGGACACAAGTATGTGTGCGTGGTGGACTTGGCATCTGGGTTCTACGCAGTAGAGGTGGAGAAAGAAGACCAACCGTACCTGTGCATATATACGGAAGGACGGGGATTCCAGTGCTACCAAAGGATGCCCATGGGACTTCTGGGAGCGCCAGCGTGCTTCTCGGACATGACAAACCTGGCGTTCAGGGACATCGTCACAGAGTTGCAACTGGAGACGTTTGTGGATGACAATGGAATGGCAGGGAATGAATTCGCAGAGCTACTATGCCGAGTACGCAAGTTCCTGATTAGGTGCCAGGAGCGAGATCTATCACTGTCCCCACCGAAGACGAAGCTATTCTTCTCGGAAGTGGTCTTTGAAGGGGCAAGAATCAGCGAAACCGGGATTAAACCAGACGTAGCCAAGCTGGAGGCCATAGCTAAATGGAAAGCGCCAGCAACGCTACTAGAGCTGATGCGCTTCCTAGGCTTAACAGGGTACTTCAGGTCGCTCATCAAGGACTATGCGCGAATAGCGGCACCACTCACAGATCTACAAAGGAACCTCGACCTTCTGGACCCGTCAATGAAAGCAGGAAAGAAGAGGTACCGCCAATACCTACGAGACAGACTGCTAGAAAAGTACTGGACACCGCGACATATGAAGGCCTTCCTACGGCTAAAGCAGCTGCTGGTAACGGAGCCGGTGCTAAAAGCCCCAAAGTTCGATGGGACACCGTTCATACTGACGACGGATGGGTGTAAAGAAGGGTTCGGAGCCGTTCTGTCACAGAAGTTTAGCATTGTGAAGGCGAACGGAGAAGTAACCACTGAAATCCACCTGGTAGGGTTCGCATCGAAAAGAACATCGCTGTCAGAGGAAAGATACAAACCGTACATCCAGGAGTTTGCAGCCCTCAAGTTCGGGTTCGACCACTTCAGCGACACGGTATGGGGGTTCCCGGTGGAAGTAGAGATGGACTGCATAGCGCTCAGAGACACACTATGCAGCGAACGCCTGTCAACAGTACATGCGAGATGGAGAGACGGCATATTGGCGTACCAGATCACGGACGTGCGGCACAGACCAGGCAAAACAAACAACGCAGCAGATGCGCTGAGCCGCATGCACACGGGACAACCAGTAGAACCAGGAGACGGCAGCGCTTGGACAGTTAGTGAAGACTGGGAAGCAACGAAAGGAATCGTGAATGATTTGTTTGCGATAGGCCAAGACTCTGCCATGGCCGAACTACGACGCAGGTTCGCTAACGAGCCGCTGTTTCTAGAGGTGGTGGAAGCCATCACCAAGCTAGATAAGGAGGATGCGAGTAGGGAGCAAAGAAGGGCAAGACGCAGAGCAGAGGGATACCGGATCAAAGAGGGAAAGCTGTGGCGCTTACCATCAGTCAAATCTCTCAGGGCAAGACCAGAGGTCGAATGCATCACGCAAGAAGAAGCGGTTGAAGCGGCAGGGCAGGAACACAAGAATAATGGTCATTGGGGTAGGGACCTAGTGAAACTACGACTGATGGACAAATTCTATAGCCCGAGACTCGACCTATCAGTGGTACAAGCCATACGTCAGTGCCCGCAATGCAAGAATTTCGGCAACACGAACTTGCACTCACTGCTCTACCCGATAACAAGGCGGCATCCCTTCGAGCTAATGGTGGCAGACTATCTCAGCCTACCGAAAGGCAAAGGCGGGTACCACACAGTACTGCTGATGCTAGACATGTATTCACAGTACATGTGGGGGTTCAAACTCAAAACGCACGGGACGGCGAAGACAACGGTGGAGGGACTACAGGAAGTCAGACGAATGTTCAGGGCACCAGAAGCGTTCATGACAGACGGAGGGACGCACTTCAACAATGGCGAGGTTCGGGCGTGGTGCGAAGCCAACGAAGTGGAGCAACATGTGGTAGCCGCATACGCACCATGGGTGAACGGCCTGGTGGAGAATGCTAATGGGAAGCTCTTAGGACGGTTAAAACGAATGTGCAGCCCAGAAGTGGGAGAGGGCGAGGACGACACACCAGACGTGGCAAACATGCCGGGGACATGGCCAACCCACTTTGAAGAGGCGGTACGGCAGTTGAACGAGCGAGTAATTCCAGCATTCCACCTTTTGCCAAAGGAGCTGCTGCTAGGATTCGTAGTCAACACAACGCGGACACCGATAGAGGACGCAACAGGCACGTTAACGGACAAAGATGTAGAAGTGCAAATGGCCTATGTGGAGCAACAGCAGCTAGACGGGGCTAGCCAGGCAATCAAGCACGCGGTCAGACGAAAGGTAGCGTTCGATCGAAGGGTAACCAAGTCAGCAGCGGGAGAAGTGGTGTTCCGGGAAGGCGATCTGGTACAGGTCTATGACAATGCACTAAACTTCATGATGACGAGCTCGAGGAAGTTGCTACCCAGGTGGTCGGCACCAAGAAGAGTGGTGGAGAAGCTAGGAAATTCGTATAGGGTGACGACGCTGGAAGGGTTCCCGATAGGAGGGTTAGTGCATGCAAGAAGGTTACGACTGTTCGTCCCGAGGGAGGGATCAGCGCTAGAAGAGCTCCAGGAAGCAGAGAGGGAAGAGCAGAGTAGGAGAGAGACGGAAGGAGAGCCAGGAGAGGTAGAGGACGGCGGTAGTTGGGCGAGTGAGGAAGAGGATGGAGAGGAGTAGCAAACCCGGGGGTTTGCCTGGTTAGTAGGGGGCAGATGGAACGGGGAGGGGCAGAGGCGCGCGCAGGGAGTCAGGGGTGGTAGGAGCGAGAAGCAGCGGGGTCACGTGATTGGGTGGCAGGGGTCTCAAGTAGATGTAGTGGCGAGGAGGAGGTACATAGCAACAACAGAGTACACGACGAGGGTCTCAGTCTGGCATTCCCACCAGTAATTGACACATCATGTTGTGTCTGGCTTGGAGATGGGTGGCGTTACTTTCACAGTCTCGCTTCCTCCTTCATTATATTGGTAGCAGGGTCTCTGTCAGAAAGCTAGTACCAGATGACTGCTGGTTGAATGTGCCCCAGTAGTCAAGCAGTTTGATGGCAGGCTTTCATCGTGCACATAAGTGGCACATACAACACTAGTCAGCGAAAGGATTAGCTGTCAATCATCGGACGTGCTCACCACCTGCTGTATCTTCAATCCTCGTTCCTCTGGCATTCCGAGGAATATAAAGAGGAAGTGGCTATCTTATTATCTTCTCGAATAGTGTAACATTGATGGGCTTCATGACAGCCTCAAGCTTGGCTCACCAGGGACATAGGTTCCATCGAGGATTTGCCCCGGACATAGCGTCCAACAGTCAGGCAACACTGTAAATCATTGCTGACATATCACAATGAGATTCACTCACCCCCACCAAAGTCCGACAGTGCGCCAAGCATCACATTGGATTTGACCATTATGGGAAGCCACTACACGAGTGTCCTAGCTGCGCTGCTCAGACAAAAAGTTTAGAGGTCTTGTTGGTGCCATGAGAGCGCAGGTTATACCGCACTGCTTGATACCTTGTTGTGTCATAGAATGCAGAATGATGGAGGACATGTTGTAGAGGTGGAAGAGAGTAGAGTGAGATCATAGTGACGAGAGGGACCATCTGCAGTTAGCATAAGGAGGGGGAGGCAGTTAGCATGCAGGAAACAATTGCAATAACTACATTATGAGCAGTCGGATGCCATCGACTCATGTCGAGTGCTTGAGACGCAGCTAGCTAAGCTTCAAACTGTTAGCGCAACCATCAACATATTGAACAGTTGCTCACATACATCGCCCGCACCATTTAAGAATCATATGCAATCTGTTTCAAGAAGCTATATATATATACTTCATCTCCATGGAAGGACCAAAATGCATATGTCGGGCACAACTAGGGAACACGCACAGTGCACAGGATGACACCAAATGCCAACCCTGAGAAGTCTTATTGAATGCCACTTAAAACCCATTTCGACGTGTGCAGAATGTGGGGAGAGCATAATGGGAACAATGACAGAGTTGCCAGCTTCATGCAGGACCAGATGCGGAAAAATGTGGAAGGGAGAACATTGAAGAGACACGAGTTACAGCGGATGTCATTACATATCGCACTAACAACTACAACAGCACATCTCCGAGTATTTCACCATCATCTTCACCATGATTGTTATCTAATGTTTCCAGATCAAAAAAATCATTAAAATGAATTTTCTAGGACGTGGAGTTAGGCACTATAAAAAGCACACTGGTCTGAAAATAAATACCTTGAAGATTGGCAGCACATGAGCCACCTCCACTGGCAACTGATCACTGAAACAATCAAAACGAGTTTTCACAAACTGTGTGATAATATCATCCATGGCAACCACTTTGGGGGGATAGAATTTATCATAGTATAGCCCTCCTACTGCTGCAAATCCAAATCTGCAGTATGGATCATGTTGGTGGTGATCAGGTTCCAGTGGCACATAATGCTCAATGATAGCAAAAGGATGCCTATCGATACTGCTGCAGTCCAGCTGCCTTCTATCACAGAAGAGAGCTAGGACGTGGGCTGGTTCACATCCATCATTACAAGAGTCCCTGCTGCTCCATATGATGACATTAGCATCACCAGGAGAGTGTAAGCTCGCTTGGTAACACATGCCCTCCCACTGCACCTTTGTGCAGAAAATGACATCTAGATAATAGCAGGTCAATGTGGTTTCATTGAGAAGGAAAGGAATATGTCCCACCTACTATGTTCTGCGTTTGAATGTGACACATAGCAAGAAATGCGTGATCTTTGTCCTGTTCTGCTTGCTGGCCCTTTGCTAAGGGATGCCAAGTATAGATGCGAGTCTTTGACAATGAACCAAATGACAGGATCTCGTTAAGGCACGTCCCCCAAATGTCAGAGTAAAATGCCTGCAGGAATGCAGGAAGTAAGTTCCGAAATGCTTGCACTCTGCCACTGAACATGTAAGCAGTAAGGTTTGCAGCTCTACATGCATCATTCATGAATGAGAGCTCTAATTCACCTAGGATAACATACATGAGTGCTGTCATCAACTGCCAAGTTTAAACATACCAAACTTGTTGTTACTTTTCATGTTCTGAAGCATGTAGTTATAGCGCTCAAAGGCCCATGTCCTCCAGCTGTGCACAGGACCAAATGCCAAGAGCAGGTTGCCGATATGAAGTGCTAGGTGGTGAGTTGGTTGGACTTTGGCCTCCTTGTATAAGCGCACTAGCCCGTGAAGGTATTCTAGCATGTGGAATGTATACTCATTGGCAGCAAACTTCGAAGTAGTGTGCATGTTTGCCCAGTGGATTGCAGTGACAAGGTGAATGTAATTCACTAGCATTTCACCTTTATGGCCTGTATCGGACCCCCAAAGCCGGATGAGTGTGACAGCAAGATGAATGGTTCCTACCGAGCACCACTGGTCAGCACTGAGGGAGCGGTTTGCTAAACCAAAATTTGCTGGGGCCGGAGAGACAAAGGACAGAAAAATCAGCTTCTGTTGATCCTCCCAAATCTCTGGTAAAATCTGGTCCCCCAGAACAACAGATTTGCATGCATGCCACCTTGACTTATTTGGGGCAGAGTATGCAGGACTGGGAGGAGGTTTCTTGTGATGGGGATTCGACATAATGTCTGCAGTATGCTAAGAATGACAGTCAGTTCAGCCCAAATTCCTCATGGTGACTATGCACTCACCCAATGATCCAAGGCAGTCAACAAAGTACTCTTGCTAGGTAGTTTTCCCAGCTTAGGGCAATCGATGTGTATCTGAAGCTCTTTGCACAATGCAAATAGAGTTGCTGATCGAATATTATTTTCTAAGGCATGGGTTGACTTCACAGATTGTAGTCATTTCCTGGCATACTCGAGCTCTTCAGTGCTAGGCAAACCATTCCTGTTGCAGCACTTTCCCTTCCTCACAATGCACATGGCAACTGGATCATCAGCACCCATAGATGCAGGGAAGTCAGCCGAAGAAGCCACATTGGTACTACTGCTAGAAGCAGTTAGGAATGACACATTGCTAGAAACAGTGGTCTAAACGAGACAATTCAATATATAATTTAGAAGAACTAGTCAAAGCCTACCACATCTGCTGGGATATTTGATGACTCGGACACTTCACTTTCTTCCTTCAAATCCTTGAGAGTACTGTCTACTTTGCATTTTGCAGTCCTTGAATCCTGATACTAAGATAGTAAGTAACAGACAACCGAGAACAAGGATGGTCAAATACCCAAGCCAGGAGCGTGCGTGATAGCATAATAGGAGTCCCAACCCACCTTAAGTCAAATAGCTCACACAGATGCCAAAGAATTTGCCACCCCAATGAGATCAGTTCCTGTTCAGCAGCACTGCTTGATGACGATTCTCCAACTACCTGTAGGCATGCTAGAGCATCTATCAAAGTGTCATTCGATGGGCAGTCAGGGGGCTGAAAACCAGGGGCATAGTATCCATCACCACTGGGGGCATCAGGACTGATGCCCCAGATTCATCGAATATGTTCTGGGATAATGTGGAGAAAGAGAGCATGCACACTGTCAATGACAGTGAACAGTATGGGGTCCCAGTAAGGCAGACGAAGAAGTTCACTAAAGCGAACCCCATAGTTCTTAGTAATCTCTTGCCTTTCAGCGATTGTCTTGGCATCCTTCCAGGCATTGGCATGGCGGCAGTGGTCTTTACCAGTCCTGAGAGGCCATGTCTCCAAATCAAAGTTTTCAATCTTGTCTGCAGGAAGATAACAAAGAGAGCAAAAAGGTGTTGCACTATGAGCTGCAAATCTGCCTGTCTGACATGCAGCAAGGATGTCAGACATGAGAGGGACAAGGGCTGCTTGGACATGGCAACCCAATGGATGATGCTCAGTCCAGGACAAATGAATTCCAGGATTCCAAAATTCTAGGAGGTCATCCACAAGAGGTCAAAGGAGGTGGTTAATTTCATCTTCCGATGGTTTATGAGGACCAGGAATAACTCCAGTAAGATACATGTTCTCACGCTTGAAGCGCTCCTCGATAGGTAGTGATAAACATGCCATATAAATAGCTGTCATGGAAGCAGGACCACCTCCAGTCTTCTTGCCGAAAGCGTTGAATCCATCCACACCGAGAGAAAAAACAAGTCGGAGGGCCCCTTTTGTGGAGGTCATAAATGGCTGCCCATCTGGTCCAATGAGGGATCGCAAGACTTGAGCTTCGTGAATGTCCCTAATTTCATTGTGAAGAGGGGAATGACTATAGTTATTGGTTTCTTCTATTAGTTGTTCGATATTCGGTCTTGAGAGTAAGCGAGCAACCCAGTCTCTCATCCCTTGGTGAAGATATATCCATATGGGCCATCAGAATCCCTGCCCTCTGATATTTTTGGTTCTAAATAGGGCAGAATCACAAGGTGGCTCGCTTTGGGCCTTGTGATTAATGCACACATCAGGCACATCAGTAGAGTCTGGGTATAATGCGAAGCAGGACAGGCAACAGACAGGTAATCTCTGGGGAAGGTGTTAAGATCCAGTGCCTGGTCAGAGGTGGCACAGCTCTGGCTGGTCCAAGAAACGATGTACTTGAGTGTGATCAGGACGAATGTGGCCTGCTTGTGGGAAATTCCACATAAAAGCGCAAGTACCAAGACCAGGAATGTTGCTGCCACTACTGCAGGGTGCATGTGCTCTCCAATAGGCTTGAAGTATGGCTCTGCAACAAATGAGAGAAAGAGGAAATGGATGAGTTAATGTGTAGCTCCCCTGGATGTATGGATCTCACTGGTATTCACAACATTATTTTGAGATGCAGGCAGACATCCTCCACTCTTAACCAATTGGACTTGACAGTTCCATTCAGTCATCTTTATGAGGTTTATTCTCCGAAGCTCTTTACCAACATGACTAATGAGTTTGTGATGATGCTTCTGCAGTGCTTTGGGGACCTGCATCTCACGAAGAGTGGTGAAAGACATGTGGAGATCTTCCTCATGGAGCAGGATGGCCTGATTGATCGCAGAGTGCGGAGTCAAGCGAAGTGGTCCTGCATTGGATTCGGTGGGAATGGTAGATTGGTCGACATCGTATTCCAGAGACCCCTTGTGAGGAGATACTGAAAAGCACAAGGGCCCACTAGCAGCAAATGACAAAATCCAGTTGTTGATCAGTTTCGCAATATGGTTGATATCATGGGTAGCAGTCTCCAAAGCAGCAGTTTCTTGAAAAAGATCTTCAGACATCCCCATGTCAATTTCATTTTCATTGAGGGGAATAGGTGACAACTCAAGGATACCTGCAGAGCGATGACCCATCCTATCAGAACACAAGGGCACCTGCCATGCAAAATGTTATACCTGGACCTCCATTGTGAGACTGTTCGTGATCCTCTTCTAACTGCAAGGCGAGTATATCATCTTCAAATGTGGGTGAACAGTCACAATCCAGCCTCTGATGGCGAAAATAGAGGGCTCTAGACACCAACTTCCCTGGGAGACTTCGCCCATGCACCTCAGACCATGTCTGCTGCTGTCTGCATTTTAGAATGTGGCAGGAGCAGAGATACAGCCTTTTTGCCATCTATGATATGGTCCTGATAGATTCCAGAACTTGCAATGTGGGGTCAGACAGGCTATGACTTACAATACACAATGAATAAATTTGACTGCAAGGGCCGGCAGAGAACAAGAGACTAAGAGTTGTGTACACTTAGTAAAATGCGGAGCAGTATCACCCAGCAGGATCCAGCATTGCTTTGCCATGGAGTTATTCCTTGTAGACAAACTAGTACTGGCTACTACCTGACAAGATTCAAATGTCATAGACTGCTCCAGAATTTTGATCGGATTGAGCCTGCCAGGGTATTCTTCTGAATAGATGTCAAACCATTATTTACAAATGCATAAATGTCCTAACTAATGTCCACTAACTATTTTATCTGTAAACCGAGGAGCCTGTTAAGGTGTCGCAGTAGTAGGGAGGTAGCCCTATTAGTCCATAATGTGGTTCTACAATGCAACGACACAAATTATCTGTAACAGGTTCTTCGCTCAGTTCACCCGAGTCAGGATAGAATGGCACCAAAGCATCCGCTGCACTGATATACAACGATTTGCCAATACAATGACAATGATATGTTGAGACTCATACCTCTTGGGCTTTACAAGCTGGATAGAATAAGTACGCCAGGCTCCAATGCTACTTTGCATCACTCCAGTAGCCTCTATGACTGGGGATTGTACCTAGTGATGACGTAAAATGCGCTTTTGAAAGCATATAGGTGCCCAGCCATAACTGCACCGACAACATGAAGAGAAGTCTCGAAGCAGTTTGATCACAGGGGCCCATCAAGTGAAGCATGGTGTCTTCACAGCCAAGACTTGCACAGCCAAGCACTGGGTGCTTCACAATGACATTTGCTGTTTAATGGTGAACAAGCCCTCTATCTGTCAGCACATCCTCCAACATGGTGACCATGGGAATGTATGTAGTAAGCAGATGAGATATCCGGTGAGGATGTTCAACTCGGCCATCCAGTATTCATTGTGAATGCTAGTAGTACATGCAAATGCCAGAACAGAAAATAAGCAAGCTGGAAGAGAATAGAAACAAACAAAACTTATGTCCATAGGCTTCAGCCACAATAGCAATTGCAACTGTACTATGACCATGACCCCCTTCATATATTGCGATGTATGCTCCGGTCCAAGCCATGCCAGGGAGTAAAATTGCCCGCGTATTAGGCACAGTCACACCCCATTGTCGAGGTCATTTTCGAGTGTCATTTCCAGCTTCGGCATCAGCTCCAGGGTATAATACCCTCGGCTGTCAACCCTGACTTCTCTCATTTTCATGCCATTTTTGCCGTTGTCAGCTACCCATGGTGCAGGAGAGAAACAGTCAGAATTTGAAATACTCGTAGTGTAATTAGATGTGGTTCTGCATGCAGATTACAGTATCTCTGTTGAGATGGTGGTCTTGACAACCTGAGTTTGGATCACAAAAATAGAAATGATATGATGCCCATGATGGGCTTGACAGAGAAAGATCTAAGACTCGACAATGGAGCTGAAAATGGCCTTGACAACGAGGTGTGAGTGCGCCTATTGTATATGTAAATGAAGGGTGTACCTACGTCAGAATGTAATTGTCAGTATTCTATCCTTTTTATGTAATGTAGTGGGGTCCCACAAAAATGCAGCGGAGAGTATACATGGCAGCCACTAATAAAAACCTGCTAATAAAAACACTTCTCGCTCCCCATGCACCCCCTCATCGATGCACGCAAACCAGACCATGGGGCAGCGACACATCAAACAAAGCATGGGATGTAGCACTTACCAAGTTGCAAGTGAAATTCATAGGCTATGTGCTAATCTGTAAAGCCAAAAGCTCAGAAAGTCACTTAAATGCTTACCTACCTCGAGAATCGAGTTCTGAGACCAGAGATCCAGGAGGATGTTGATGAAGCTGTACAATGGCACAACCTACCATCTGAGCAGTATGCGACTGGTGAAAGTGCTCAGAACACACATAACAGCAATAATGACCATACAGAATGCGGACACTTACTCAGGTGGAGCACTGGGGCTCCCAGATGTGCAGACAACCCCACTAGGCAAAGTTGTGGACATCCTATCACAAATGGACTACAAACGGTTATCAGAGGTGATCCATGCATCCAGACAGGCAACAAGACAATTCTCGACATACCTGATCCACCCAATGCACAAATCAAATGACCTACATCAGGGAGCTGCATGCCAACATGAACTCATAGTGCTGCTTACCATGCTCATGTGGCCACATGGCCATGGCCACCTCAAGCCCTCTCAGCATCCATAAAACAACTTATTTTCATTGCAGGAGGATCCTGGATAGTGAGCATACACTATAATGAAGCCATGCATGCCAGAGATGTCAAAGTGAAAGGCTGCATGCATCGTATGCAGTGCCACCATATGGCCACCTCACCTCCTCCAGATGGGCACCAAATGGCTTTGGAAACTCATCACAGGCCATTGGGTGAGCTATAGGTATGATGATACAGCTAGCAGTGAGTTCAGCAACTCGTATGGTGTCAAAAAAGCACTGCTAGCTAACAGCCACAGTCAGTACACAAATACGAGCCAGAATGGTAAAACAGCTTACCTGGTCCATCAGAACTACCTCGAAACAACTTCAGGCATCATCCTGGGACCCTCAGAGATCAACGCCAACGTGGCAGGATCAAGACAGACCTGCGAAATGTCTGCAGTTTTCCAAACAAGAGGCAGCAAAGCCCCTAGACTCACCCTTTCAATTTCGCCACTCGCAAGATTATGAAAGCCCTCTGGAGTGTTGAAAACACCTACCGGTAACATGGGATACCTCCTGGACCTTCGTTGTTCAAAATGGTGGGCTTGTGACAGTGGTATACACCGAATGTACTCCCGAAATGGCGGTTGCCACATGCCCAGCACAGCCACACTCATGATACGCCACCTCGCTCAACTACTTTAAGACATGGACTCGAAGCTGCATTTGCATCAATTATACCCGATTTTATTTGAATATTTGGTACACATTTTCACTTGAGTTCTATATTCTTCACCACAAAGTTCCCTCAGTAGCTCACACCCTATTGAGGTTGCCTACAGCACCCTTTCAAGGATCCATTCGAGTACTGCATCCATACTTTCATACTTTGATCCTCCAGCTTGCTTGTGCCACATACGTCACATGTTCAGATACTAGCTTACTTATAGTGGACTTGTTTGCTTATGTTAAATGGTTCAATGCACTCTGCTTTGCACTGGAAATTGCATTGGCTGAGCAGGATACTAATGTCATCCAAGCAAGGCTGTCACTGCCTGCAGTGGCACTTCCCGAGTTTGTTAGTACAAGCTAAATTTGTGATACTTTTTTGTAGTTGTAATATGACCAATCAGAAATTAACAATTTACGGCCTGACTACTCACTCTCTATCTCATCCAACAACTCGTCAAACTCATCAGGTTCATCATTCATCATCTACCAACCAGATAGAACCACCTGGGATGTTATGCATCACTGGGTTAGCTAACCAATCCAGCATCATTTCATGGACAACTTCGATGGGCTTCCCTGTACATTGTGACATACATGGCCACATTGGCGAAATAGTAGATATTTCAAATGGAATGCCCACCTGGCTCCTTGTGTCAGCTAGAATATTGACCAAAACTTTCAACTCGGGGATTGATGGCAGTGTAATTTGCTGCAAGGATGGTAAGAGTCATAATTGGACACCTTCATGGCTGTCGCAGGAATCCAGGAATAGCATGCATATAAGGAATACTGGAGTGTGAGCACCAAAGGAGATGAGGGAAATCATGTTTAGATGGCAGAAGAAGGAATCCCAAGCATCTGGTGTGAGGCGTTGTTCGATGCTAACTGGAAGAGATAATTTTAATTCCCACATTCTCCATAACACTGCAATGTCAGCGATGCCTCTGATAAGGTCAGTGAAGTGGGTGTCAGGTATAGCGAGGTTGCGAAGAGCCCAATTCTTGAATGTCACTCGCAACCTAGGAAAGTGGTGACAATCATTTGACTGAAAGATGAGAAGGTGGTGTCCATAGTAGATATAAAGGCATGGAGGATGCACCACCCTGCAAGTTGCCAGGTGGACTCCCTCCATGAACTGGCGGATGTTCGTTGAGAGTTGTCCAATGTCAATGGTTGCCTGTAGCTTGGCAAGCGATGGGAGCTCAAGCACTGCCAGAAAGGCAGCCCCAGCTACAGTCAATGCTTCAAAAATGAGAGAGGTAAGTTGTGAAACAAGTACTTTGCAAGGGGGCATGTTCCAATCCATTTCTCCGCTGACAAAGGAATTCTGCAGCCACAGATCCTGCAAGTTTGGAAGCGATTCTAGTACTGAAAGAAGCTGTGCAACAGTGGCAGCAGATCAGATGTGAAAGTTGCAAATGCATAGAGAAGAGAGTAGTGGCAAACAGCAAGCCAACCTCGTGTGAATGATGTCCCAGTTGAATGTACAACCTTCGAAGTGGAGAGAGATAAGTTGTGGAGCTAAAATGGAAATGATTGAATCTGGGATCTCTGCCTCGCCATTGTGAACACTTGCAATGGAGCATGAGATGTTGCGGATTGACAACCGATGGAGGAGTGGCACTTCATTGCTTGCAATGGCAGAGCTGAGGATTTCTTCTATATCATCTCCATATCCCTCAATGTGGAGGCTTGCAAATCTCCGGAGGTGGTCGATCATCACAGAGATGACATTGGGAATCGCATAACCAGTATAGTCCTCTGTAGTGTCAAAAAAGACCTCAAGAGGCACAGCCCAAGTTCACCTCAGGACCTCAGCAAACCATGTGCTTCCGTCCGTAAGGTTTAAAGCTTTGCGCCAAAGAAGTGGAGCCTGCAGGATAACTGACTGCCAATCATGACACACTTGACTCAAAGTTCTGAGCATGCAGGTATCCCTATCCAGTAATGCATGCTCGAATATCAGAAGTAACATGTCACCTGGTAAGCACGCAGCTGGCGCAAGGGTGTTGCGCCACTGGCTAGTGCAAATAATCGCAGAGCGAAGCCACTGGAGTATCTCATCGAGCTCTTCCATGTCAGCAACCATGACCATACAATGGAACTCCTTGCTTATCATTGCCAATGAGAACATAGAATGCAGATAAACCATGAGCATCACTTCTGGCCCTACCCTGCATGGAAGCTTGAAAGACTTACAAGGTTGGGCAGACTGACAGAGACAACACTTGTAGCTCTCAACAGGATTCAGGATGGTACAGAGTGTATCGTACCAGAAAGGTCTGTCTGAATTCACCTCCAGGACAATCGACAAAGACCAAGCACAAAGAGAGGTGGAGAATTACTGGAGTGACATCAGACACGTTTTTGAAGACAAAGGGGTCATTTGGTATCAGTGCCATACTGCAATATGACTATTCGGTTGGTGGTAAGCAGGTACTCTTGAAAGTTGACCACCTACGTAGGGAAGGAACATGGATCCAGTACGAATCAAATCATCCATGGCCATAATACCTGGATACTGCATGGGTCCTCCAGCAGTAGGGAGACAGTAAATCCTGCAGTCTTAGAGTTGCCATTGTTGTCATTGTCATTTGACTAGGATATCCAAATGTCAAAAACTGCTAGTGAGGCCTTGAGGGCTATTGCTGCTGCTCAGATTTGATGTTGACAAATTATGTGTTGGCAGGAAATGCTGGTTGAAATTGCTTATTCACTTTCAGATGCCGCTATGAATGGTCCACTTGACTCTTCTCTCCTTTTCATACTACTGTTACCTCAATCATGATACAACACGCTCTAACATTCAATACCAATAGCCCAGAAAAACACTGGGAAACTCATGGATACCTGTGCCACATACTCTGGCAAATAGTCCCATTGGCCACAAATTAGACACGAGGGGCCACTATCAGTACCACCGTAACCAGTATTGTCAATGGACTGTGTGGGCTGAAAACTTTCCAATCAGCTGTCAAATGTGAAAATGGAAAATACATATCACTGCAAGCATTTCACAATTTTTCCTCCCAAAATATGCTGAAAAAATTGAAGAAAGAGATACTCTTTTATTTTGGTTGTTTTCAAAGAAAAAAGGTGAATATAATGTAATGATTTCTTTGTCTTTTCTGCCAAAAAATATGAATTAATGGTAATGCCCATTAGGTTCTACACTAATGGGTATTAGCATCAACCAATGTTTTTTAGTAAATCATGCAAAGAAAACACAGCATTATTATTGCCTTTTCTCTTTGAAAACATGTGTCAAAAAAGAGTATCTCTTTCTTCAATTTTTTCAGCATTTTTTCAGAAGAAAAATTGTGAAATGCTTGCAGTGTATATAGTGCACATGTTAGCCTGGGTGTGTTACAGCCAGTGGATGGATATAAGAAACATCCTACCTCATGCATGAAGGAACTTGTCGAAGTTGAAGGAATTGATGCAAGTTCCTCATAAATCTTCCAGGTGTCCTTTTTGTCGAACTTGAGTAACTCCCATGGACATGCATCACAACATTGCTGATGGCCCAATTGAGTTATGTGACCTGTGTAGTGATACGTAGTCCAAGGTACAGTGCGAGGGTGAGCAGTAAGCAGGGGCTTGTCGCACATAGCCCACAATTATTACTGGCTTCAGAAGTCTAGTCTGCAGGGTAGTAAACCATTACACATCAGACACAAATACAAATACCACCTCATTCACATCACTTCAAAGGTACAGGATCGAATCTGAACAGCTGCAAAGCAAGGAAATGAGGAGGCTTGGATGGTTAGGTAATCAGGCTCAGGAGGTGGAGGAGAATCTGGAAACTGACCCCACACATGGGAGAAGCAGTGGACCATACCTGAGGAGCTCGATAGGCCCTTCATATGGCAGAGCGGTCCATGCAAGACAGTCAGTCCTCCTTTCGATACTAGGCATCATTGCATCACTATCCAACTCCAGTGGATGCTAAAGCACCACAACTTACATGTGTTCCACGACCCTCTGTAGAGGATAAATGACACATCACCAGGCTCATTTTCGAAAGCAACGATGTGATCATCTTGACCACTGATGCACCCACTTCTCAAGTAGTCGATCAGGATAACATAGGTGACATCCTCTTGTCAAGTGGCACAACCATAAGCTGCAGCAGATCAAGGTCAGTTGATTCTTGTAAATGACATGCAAGATGATCATTACCTTAAAGTAGTCTAGCTGGAATGGGAGGCCGGGGATCAGTGAATTTCACAGTTTTGGTCATTGGCTGGGGGAAGTACAGATAGCTGGTCGCCCTTATTATCCTCTGCGGACTGGGTACCTTCAGGTTCTTCAGAAGATCATGGACTCCACCCCATCCATATGGGAGCACTTTCATTTCAAACACTACTCGATCAGAGGAATCTTTGACTGAGGAAGTGACTGCACCTACAATGCGAAGCCGATGGGAGAGAACACCCAGACCGACACAATAGAATGTGGATCGAAGCGTGGTATTATGAGCATCAACATAGACACTCAACGATGAGCACAGAGGGAAAGAAGTGGTATCCAATGCGGACGAAGGTACAAAATCAGTCCTAGATTGGGCATAAGCAAATCATGTGGAAAGCATGCTAGTATGTTTGCCCACTGCGGACTCTAACCAGTGTAGTATCATGGAGCAAGGACTTACCGGGGGTGCAACTTTTACTTGGGGGTTACCGAAAACCACTTATGGGCATTATACACATGAGTTACAATAGCAAATGGCAAAAGATGTAGGAGAGGATCCATGCGATCGAGAATGAAGAGGTAGCCTAATTTGCCTTCCTGCCACCAATGGGTTACTGTGGACCATGTGACCACCTGACCGTGTTGGGTGGTGGCTTGGGAGCCATTCCCTGACAAACACAAGTTTCAGACCCAATGATAGAGCCTACCCATCCAGTTATATTTAAAGTCTCTTCACCTCCACCATGTGGCCTAGAGTGGGAACATGATGCAAGTATTCCTATACACTGCTAAGTTACAAATTTTAGTAATTCTAACTGAGTTATTGTTACAGAATGTCTCAGTATGCCACCAGGTGTTCAGGCATCTCATTCAGGATGCTCGAGAAAGGTAAACTAAGTCCACACTCCAAGGTCTTCTCGTCTGACACAGCAGAAATAGTAATGTCAAGGATGAGGAACATGACACAACTCTGTTGCATAACAGGTCTGTTGTGATGATGGGTGTGCCACTGTATGTCTCTTCCCCACCTAGCTCAAGTGTTCTTCAAGCTTATTGACTGGTCTTCTAGGACAGATACCAGCAAAGTGCATATAGGTGATTCAGTTGTCAGAGCACTCCCTGCTGAGGTTTATCCTGCCACATGACAACACAAAGTGTAAGTGTGTGAATACTCATCATGTCCACTCAGGCATCGAGCTTATACTCGTTGCAGATAGTCTCAACTTCGACCAAAACCAAATACATATCTTACCTGGCATGCAGCTGCCATTATCTGTTCCTGTGGCCAGTTTTGTACCCATGACATCCAATGTGAAACACATATTACGCAACCATCCATCTAACTCGGTGCATATATGCGCTACCAGGACCTTTCGCAAGCATCAGAAGGCCATCCGTAGCTGCAATGATTGCGTCTCATGGTTCTCCAGTTTGGATTCAGAGCCCATAGAAACTCCACTGTCCTCCCCTGACTGTTATAGCCATGCATTGCAGGATGGTGATTTGTTCATACACACTCACAACCATGGACGTCAAGCATGGATGTGGGCAGAGTCAGGTTGGGTGCCAGTCCAGGAAGGTCAGTCACACCCCCACATCGCAGGTTACCATCTTTCAATAGCTGGGAGCAGGGAACCTAGTTGGGTAACTGGGAAGACAATGGTGACATATTGTGCAAAGAATAGGAAGCATTGTCCATGAGTAGTTGTGTGTAGCCGAGCATGCATTTAACAGGCAAGAACCAACTTAGCAAGATCATTAATAAATTGTCTTGAGCCCTGAGCTAAGCCTGAGTACCTCTATGCAGTGAGATTGGTATATGTACAAGGTTGTATTAGTTTTGTAAAATGAGACAAGTCTAGCAGTGTAAATGATTCTATCAACGCACTCTGGCTCTGCAGGCAGCTTTCTAAGGACCTAAGGACACCTCCCCACACTACCAAGAGCAGTTTGCCTATCAAAAACATCATAGGGCCCAGCCAAGCTGTAGGGCATGGGGAGGTGAGTTCATTCCACATATAGGATCAGGGAGATGACTCACGCAACTATAGCTTGTGGGATATCTAAGGGGATGTCCTCCTGGAGAAGTAAACTGTCCAAGTCCTCTGAAGTCAGAGAAGAAAGGTAGTCTTGAGTATAGAAGTTCTTGGGAAGACCTGATGGTGGTTCTGCTGTGGGGGATGGTCGATGGAGAAGATAACCTGGCCAAGTACCATTCCCTATGTAACAGTGCAACGGGCACTTTATGTGAACTTCTTACAGCTCGTACAGCACCTGCCCTTTCACATGGCATGCCTTTCATCCCTTTGGTTTCCTTTGACTATAATATCCATGCAACCAACCACACCCAAGTGTTTCCGATCTTCGACTCTGTGGCAGCCACTGGCATGGATTTCGGTGTAGTAGTCTTAGAGATCCTGGACAATTGGGGCAAACTGATGTGCCTATATTGAGTAGGTATATATGGGGAGCATAGGACATGATTACAAGCGAGATTTATCCAAGTAGTAATAGGCCATTGGGACAGTATTCACTGCTACAGCTGATTTCATAACGATAGACCACATTCTGAATTCTGAAAAATTCATTCATGCGCTTTTGTTTATATGATGAACAAGTCTAATCCAATTTTAATATACCTGACCGTCGGTTCTGGTATGGGAATATGGTTAGCTCCATTCAGATCACAGGCAGACGATCTTCCCTGATCTAATTATTGTGACAGAATCTCATTTCCGCAGTGAGTGATTGTACTTGATCAATGATGAGTGATGGCGAGAGCGCAGGCCAAGTCCAAGATACTGGGAATTTCGGTCTGACATGATGCACACAACCATCCACCAACCTCATCGAGTCCGATACATCGCAGAATGCAATATGATTAACCAGGGTGCTGGACTCCGAGTCATGGAGCCTGGACAAGAGTGTTTCTCACTGTGCTTCCACAATGCACAACCACATATTTGCTGGACCCACACCAAGCAGTGCTGGATTGGCTAGTCCCCGGACAGCTTGTATGTTGCATCCATCTAACAATAAAAATGGCTGGTATGTGATTTGCTTCGAGCCACCCCACATGCTGAATGCCATTCACAGTAATCTGTGTATGATTAGATGGTTGAAACAAGTGAAGCCAGATGGCAACAAGGATGAATACTGGAACTACTATGACAGGACCTTAAGCCAGCAGCAGCAAGAGGTAAGTCAATAGTTTGAGGCCATGACTGTGAACTTAGACACATAGGAATATGATATGGGGGCAAAGGAACTGGCAACTCCATTGCAAGCAGGTTCTGCCTATACTAACACCAGTTTTTGTGTAGGTGGAGAAGAACGGCTGGATTAAAGCTGTAATTGAGAGTGGGAAGCTATAATAGGCTCCTGTGCCCCAACTGCAATGTATCAGTTCTATTCATTTGTATTCATTCGCATTGTGGGCCCCATGCCCATTCCCAACCATCCCAGCACTATTCCCCCTCTTGTCGTCACAGCACTCTGTTGTGTTATTCATTGCATAACTCGCTCACACTTGCATTTTTTCCCTTGGTATCAGTCTCTGGCATCCCAGTGTTGTTCTCAGTTATGGTATCCTTTATGGCCTACCTGCAATGTATTGTACAGTGTACGGCCATTGGTAGGATGATGTCATGTCCTGCCCCTCAGTGAAAACTGGACTATGATCATCACCTTGCTTGCAAGCAAGGTCTCCCAGTGTTGACTTTTTGTGCAAAACCTCCACACGAACAAACACATGCCTCCTTACATAACTCGGCACAATATCCTAGTCCTCCTCTCCTCACATGTATGTTACAACCTCATTTCAATGCATGATACATTGTATAAAATTATGAGTGACACTTAGGCTGTCCACATGCCTGAATACAAAACCAAATAATGGACTTCCCCAAGGCAAGCAAGGTCCTTGGTGGCAATGCTGCCCCTTGTAGAACTAGGTGTGACCATAAATCATATGGTGTGATTTTCCTTATTGGGACTATGTTCAGATAGCATCAAATATTACCAAATCTCAAATCATGACTTTGCAATGCCGTTGCTTTACTTTTTGTTTGCATCATCCATAATGTTATCGAGTATGGCTTCGAACAGCTTCACAAGGTATCTCGTATAATGTGGCAGCAACATTTCGCCAGTGCAAACTCAGAGGACAAATGCCAATGCGTATACACTGCCAGGCTGTTGGGAGATCGAATCACCAATCTACCTCCACTTGCGAGTCCTTCACCCCTGCCAGGGTCGTGACTATTCTGTTCCTCCCAGCATCCATAGGGCTGAGGTACGTCAGGGCCTTTCAGAGTGGGCGAGAGAAGATTGTGGTCCGAATGGATATGTAGGCCGCTGTAAACACACATGTTTAAAGCATGTATGCAATTGCATTCCTAGACAGAGGCTGGAAATGGCCAGTCATTCACTATCTCAGCTAGCACATCTGGATGAAGGCGAGCAGGGTATTTACATTCCATAGGTACTTTTTCCTCTTCAAACTTATCTATGAATACCTGACAGTTCTTTCTTCAGGTTGACAGAGATCCAGTTTTTCCAATTGATGATACCGGACATCTCTCCCTCGCCTTCCCCACCCACTCTCCTGCTCTAGACGAGACATTTCCACACCTGTCACCCCCACCTCCCAATTGCATCGATCATGTTCCATGAGATGAGCCAAACCCATGCCTGCCACCTTCACCCCTGAATTGTGTGGACCAGGCTCCGAGAGAGATCATGTACCCACGATGCACTTGACCCCTAGTATCCAAGACCTGTCCCAGCACATCGTTCTTCCCAAGTTGCAAGATACCCTACACTCTGTCTCAGCTGTTGCAACTGCGACCGTGTGGAGGGTAGCATCCAATGCGACTCAGATGCTGACACCAATGGTGCATATATAAACCATCTGTGAGTAGCTCTTAAATCTCAGGACTAAAACTAACGCTAATACACTCTAGTGCTGCACTGGCCCTTGCTGCCTCCAAGGCACTGGATATCCTGCCGCTCCCTCCATTCGATCCCTCTCAAGAATCAGTAGCCAGTTCAAATGCAACAGCATCCAAAGCAAGGCCACCTCTTGAATTGGAGGGTGCCATTCTGCCACCTGCACCATCAACACCATTGGCAATACCTCCTGCGGTTGACAATATCGAGGCAGTGCCAACCAACAAGTCTACTAAGGGCAGCAGTAAGACGAAGGATGCACCCAGAACCAGCTAAAAATGGATGGTGTAGGGAGAGAGTACTCCCTAGTAGGATATTGAGTGGTAAGAGAGTGGTAGAGGGTTTGTTTGATTTTTCTAAGGGGCTTGATCCCCATTTTGTACCTTGGGTTGGGACTTAGGTGCGAGGCGAGTGGCTGATTAGTAAGCAAGGTTGGACTTGGACTCGAGTTTGTACTAGCTACAAAAACAATCACCACTATAGAGGCTGGAGAGCACAGGCTGGTGTGACCAGCCTGTGGCAGTCTTTTCTGTTTTCTGCCTTTGAGAGTGAAGTCAGGACAGCTCTAGGGGAGTCCTAGAGTGGTGGGATTGAGCAGAGTCTGTGTTAGGTTTTCAGCTGAGTGTTTCCAGTTTCTTTTCATATTTTCTCTACTAGTTCTCCTCTACAGCAGGGTCCCTATTGGTCTAACTAGCCTTTAGATCCATTTCCCTACTCATTTATTAGTTATCTCTACAACGGTACGTTTCATTTTGTTAACACTAACATTTTACCCATGTGTTCTCAGCAACTCATGCGCTTACTACTGGTCAAAGCCACTATCATCACCAGGATGAAGTAGGGAAACTCTGTTGTAGGCTGCCGTAGTGATATGTACTAGCTGTTCCTCCCTCACCCTGCCTCATTGTCTAGGTCGCACTGACTAAGCGCCTCTGTCCCTCAGCTCACTCCTTCTCCCCTATTGCACCAATTTTCACTAGGCCTGCCCCATGGGACAAGATTCATCCAGCCCTGCTAGTCACACTACATCATATGTCATCACACTGGCTGATGCTGCTGATGTCCAGCTTTCACTGGGTTGTATACGGGAAAAGCCTTGCACTACTGCTAGATTGTTTATCTGATGCCAACATCTGTTAAATACTTCACAATCTCTGTGCATGAGTGAGAATGTGTTTCTAGTAAGCGTGCCAACTACATGAAGTCAGGATAGTCGAAAAGTGGGTGAGATAATGAGTTACATGACACGATGAGGGCTATAGATTAACTGGTGATCATGATGAATATCTCATGTGGATTAAATGGTTCATAAAATGCACGACCTCTCTTTCTGCTACCCTTGCTTTCCTGCATAACTCAGGACAATTGTCCTGCTATGTTCTCAACTATAGCTATTGTTATGTTGAGGACCTCGATGGTACATCTCACAAGAGAAGCTACCTGTAACAATCAATGAACGACATCAGATTGCCATGTTTGTGTATTCCTGAGTTAATACTCGCCCTCGTCCATAAATAATTATCAAGCAACCCATGGTTGACTCCGATTGCAAGGAACGAGACTAGGATGGAAAAGAGTACAGACAGTAACAGAAACACAGACAAATGCTGCAATGGTGACAGATAAGTGGCATTATTCAACATAATGGAGCATGGAACATACATAAACATGAAGGCAAATTGATTGACACATCCTTCTACACTTTGTACCACCATCTGCACACAAGATGTCAGAGGAAATGGTAAAGATGAAAGCACTTACCCACCCACCAGATAGAGATATATGTTGCACACCCTTTCTGGGAGGACCTGAGGGCTATGATGCTACTGTGTTGCCTGTTAAATGACTGTTCATGTTTGTGAGGAAGCGACTGCACATAATTTAAAGGCTACCGACTCACTGCAACAGCTTGGATTATGTCTCCTGTGAGAGAATCTCAGTAATTAACCACGCATAATGTCACGAAGGAAACAGATGAACCTTTCTGATCCAAAACTTGCATGGCCTCCTTGCTGCCAGGCGCCCAGATTACCACCTTGCCAGAATTAGTACCACACACGATGGCATCGCCTAGAACAAAGGCGAGGCTGGTAGGATAACATTGATCTGGTTCGTGTGACAGTGAAAAGTGACTGAAGTAATGTAATTTCCCAATATTGTAAATGCAAATGTCCACATGCATTGCTTTTACAGCCAGTAACCCAGGATGATGGAGAAGCACAGAACTTGCACTACACAGTGGGTCGGTCAGTCACCACATGCGCTGACAGTCGAAGCACTTACATCTGTGGAGACATAGGGCTTGGCTCAATTTGCCAGATCAGAGTTTGGTTCTGCAAGTCCCATGCACTATACATATGGGGCACAATGGCATGCACTGAGTATAGGTTCATATACTACCATCCAAAAGACCACTTACATTACTCCATGATTTAGGTATGCAGTGATGCCCTTGTTACCCCGATCATAGAAATGAAACGACAACAGCCAGAGCCTGTCATCATACCCAGTAATGTGAATGTTCTCTGGAGGGGAAAGTCAGATGCTACGACAAAAGTCACTTGTGAGAAGTTGTGCATCAATGTACTGCAGTTGTATATGTCGAAAGACCTCTTCCCTGTGATTGACTCAGAGGAAATGAGAACCAGTTGCCCCATGCCCACACCGAGACGGCAGGTGTGAGCATCATAATCAATGCAGTGCACTTGGCCTGCAACATCAAACCATATGGACCTCTGTGAGAACATTGTCTTCTATATGTTGAGACATTCGCAAAGTCAGCAAATCCACAGGCAGTGCAACTCACAATGCCAAGGCCTTTCAGTTGGGATACAGCTCCATTTTCACACCCACAGTACAATATATGAGGCTATGAGGTAGGGTGCCATATCAGTGCAGTGACTGGACTTTCGAAAACCAATATGTATAGAGGCGCTCCATCTGACACCCTCCAAACAATGAGCAACTGATCATTCCCACCACTTGCCAAATAGGATCCACAAGGCGAAAAGGCCAGCGTGTTGATGGAATCACTATGACCACCCATCAAATCAAATGCAAGCTGAAATGTGGGCATGCCAGCTGTAATGGTGGGAGGTGAGATCTGTGAGAGGTCCATAAGCTTGCTGAATCTGAATGTGCACAAAGGAGCTCAACCACTTGGGCCTGGCTTCAGGCCAGAAAACCTTCAGTTTTTGCCCAAACCCAAATAAATCCTTCACCACAAACATAAATACACATCCCTTGCACCGTTCTTCCTTTAGCTAATGCAGTAAATGTGTAGACTACACTCAATTCTTCACTAATTACCATAGAATTTCAGAGGGATGTACATAGCTGAGATCATGCTGAGACCTTACATAATCTATTTACACACAAAATTTGAAATTTAATTGTGCAGTTGTTGTGAAGCTATCTGGTGGCCAATGACAGTAACAGGTATTTTTAACAGCTGTTATTAACACTCGACTTTTCAACTGTACCTAGATAGTATATGTAACTTCACACAGATCGTATCATCGATCGCACGATCATCACCAGATCACCTCCCTAGACTGCCACAGGGCTGCTGCATGTGCGTCCCTCTTTGAATCTGTCCTCTCCCTCCGCTCTCTTTCTAGTTGTCTTCTAGGCCAATGTATGCACTAGCATTGGCCCACAGGTCATCCTCGCCTAATTCTCCATCCTGCATCCCTAACCACCTCTACCAGGTGCGCCTATCCCTTTGTGCATACCACAAGACCCCCTACTGTCACTACCAGATGATACATCCATCGGATCAATGCATGCTCCCTATACCCCCAATATTGGTCTCGCCAATGCCAAATGCACCCCTTCCTGTGTTCAACACCTCGCATTCCCTGTCCCTCCACTATAGTATTCCGGCTGCTAGGCCCTGCTACCACAAGCTCATAACATTTTTCTAGCCATGAAATGGTCTTTCTTTTGACAGCTGGCATTTCTGCCCCACTGCTACTGCATTTCTCCCTCCAGTCCTCACTACTGCCTACTCCTGACTATTGCCACCTTTGACGCCTTGCATTAGTTCCCTGGCTCCAGCACTACGTATAGCATTCGCTGCCTTCCTGTGCATAAGACATTTCGAGCCACATGCTGTTCTCACCTTCGATCCCCACATTCTCTGGCTTCACCACTACATATTTTTGCCTGCTGCCTGCCATGCGAGGGATATTTGTCGTTGTCATATTCGATGCCTCGCATTGCCTGGCTCCACTGCTATGTATTCCATCTGCTGGTCACTGCTGCTGCATGCTGCCTGCCCTGGGATTGCACGTGTATCCTCCCTACATCGCCTGTAGGATAGTACATATTGTGAAACTACTAGATCCAATTGTGGCAGAATATTACATTGCTTGCAAGGTTTCTGTCCGAGCATAATTGCATGGGAACTGTCCTCCAACTGAAAGACCTTCCTTTTTCAGCATGATGTGGCACTTGTCAACCTCAGCATGTGTGTCTACCTTCATATGCTTTGCACAGCAGTGACAACAAATGTGTATACTACATGAAGCACTGTGTGCACCAAACATGCAAAAGTGGCAGCAGACCGATGACAAAATGAAAACAAGTGAGTGGTTGTCAGTTATCTGTCATTATCTGTACCCACCACTTCCAGGTCTCCTTGTCCAACAAATGCAGGCGATCATCCTCAGCGAGTACTGTACTTGATAGATGCTTGTTCTCTTGTCACCCCTGTGAGCAGCATCAAGATGTGGACTATTCTACTTAAACACACATTTGATCCACGTACATATATGGACTCGATGAATCTGCTGAAGTCAAATGGGTTCAGAAATATTGTCCAAGCTAGGTGTTCCTTAACCACATACCCTGAGTGGCAGATGCTGCATTCCGAGACAGGCAAAGTACTCAGGAAGTTTATCTTCGAACAGATCTTGTGTCAATGGGGTGTGGTCAGTGAGATAGTGACTGACAATGGGTCAGCCTTCGTGCAACCCCTCAATTTCCTCTCGAGTACCTACAAAATCAATCACATCAAGATCTTGCCATATAACTTGCAAGCTAATGGGATTGTTGAGAGGTGACACCTTACAGTGCAAGAGGCCTTGGTGAAGACTTGCAAGGGAGATATGTCAAAGTGGGCAAATCATGCGGCCTATGTGTTCTGGGCGGAAAGGGTAATGATAGCAAAGTCCACGAAGCTGTCCCCTTACCAGATGGTACATGGCATAGAGCCACAGCTCCCTTTTGACTTCATGGACGCTACTTTCCTCATGAACTGGGACAAGGATAAGTATTTGACCAAGGAACTGATTTCTCACTGGTGTAGGCAGCTCGAACGAAGAAAGGAAGACCTCGAGAGGGTCTGAGACCAGGTATATGCCACTCAGTGTCAGTTGGCAAAGGAGTTCAAGGCAAGAGTGAAGGGCTCAATAAGGGAGTATGAGTTCACACCTAGTGATCTCGGGTTGGTTCGAAATACAAGGGTGGAGAAGGAGTTAGATTGGAAGACCAAGCCTCAGTACTTAGGGCCTATGGTCATGCTAAGGAAAACTTGAGGAGGAGCCTATCTCCTCGCAGAGCTTGACAGCTCTATTTCTTGTCTTCGATATGCCGCCTTCTGCTTACTACCTTGCTTCTCTAGGTCATGCGTTAATGTTTCAATCTTTGAGCTTACAGGAAGAACCACAGCTGAACTCCTTGAAGTTGAGCTTTATTCGATCGATGACATGGCAGGGCACGAAGAGAACTATCTAGAAGAGGATGAGTAAGATAATCCTGGTGAGAGTGTCCATACTTACTTCATACATAAATGCACTTGACTCTTCAGGCAAGGTGTGCTCAAAAAAAAAACAAAAAAAAAAAGTTTTCACACATCGAAGTATCATGGAGAGGATGGAGTATATTGTGCTGACGAAGACTTTGTAGATACAAAACGAAGCTGTTGAAGTTTCATGGGGGAGGGACAGATGCTTTGATATGACAACAAAATAATTCTTCTTAATTGCGAGCATGGCATTTACCCTGAGCCTTCAACGATAGACCCTGCTCCTCGAGGGACTGATCAAAGGCCTCAACAGCAGCTACAATTGCATCATGAATGGTGAGGGCAATGGTGAGAGCTGAACTGTTGGATGCAGGTGAGGGATGAGAGGTCGAGGGGGCTGGAGCATGGTCCAAGGCTGATGAGCTGGAAGATGAGGGGAGGGGGAGACAAACATGTTTCTTGGGATGAGTGACTCTGGTAGAGCCAGGCTCGAGCTTGATAGGGTCCTCAGTTGAGGGGCGACCTTCCATGAACTGATGCCCAGCAACAAGTGCCTTAGCTCGAGCTCAACCTTCGACAGTGTCTTGCTAGAGAAGGGATTGAAGATTGCTTGCAACCTGAGCACACAAAGGGGGATGCTATGGTAACGAGTGTGCAGGGCTTGGTTCGACTTTTGGGAGTTGCTGACACTCTTTCTGTCTTATTTTATCCTGCTACATGATGAACTGACCAAGGCTTGTAGATATTTTAAGGCTCAAAGAGCTTGAACAAGATACTTGGGTCTCAATGGCATGTCCAGACTTGGACGAGGTCTCAATCCAGGTCTCTGAACCCTCATAGTGCCCCACCTAGTGCACCCAAGAGTCTCAAGGCTCCTTTCGAGGGTTGTGAGCCAGGCTTCGAGCTGGTCTGGAAGTCGAGCAAGGCTTTGATCTTGCTTCAGACGAAGTAAGGCGTGATGTGACAACTGGGGACAGTCACTATCTAAAGCCCCTGTCAGATGTAGGTGCAGCAAAGCCCCAACCAAGAGAATAGAGGGAGATTGAGGGTTTGAGGGGAGTTCGAAGGTCTGGAGAAGTAGATGTGAGGTTTCGAGAGGTAGTGGGTGAGCTCGAGGGGGCTCTAGCAGATCAGGGGAAGGTGGTCGAGAGTGGGCATGAGGGGATTGAGAGGTGTGGGGAGGGATTTGAGGTTGCAAGGGTGTGTTTGGGACTTAGGAGCAAGAGGAGGAGTGGTGGAAGTTGCTGGGTGCTGACTAAGCCCATGCAGACAGTTGGGTGGGCATGGAACACGAGAGAACATTCTACTTTTACCACCTGCTTTGTGCATCATTGTGAAGGCTCAAACAGGAGCAAGACTCTCTCTGGCTATTCTCTTACTTATCTGAGGGAGTTTCACCTTAAGTGCCAGTACTAAGTCCTAGAAGCCCTTTTGGGACAAAAACTCAACTCGCACTTCCTTTGTTTGATCTGCCCTTGTTCAGGGTGTCTTTCTATCACATCTCTACAGTGAATTGTGATTGGCCAAACTGGACCAAGGCCCAGACCCCAGGCTCAAGTCTGTATGATCAGTTTTGGAATTTTGGGGAGGAGATGGTGAGGCAATCAGGGAGTTGGCATGATGTGGAGTGGGTGATGGAACTCTCATATGGGATTCTTTGAACATGAGGTTGGGCAGGAAGGCATGAGGCAAGATTAGAGAAACTCTGAGCTCAAGCAGGAATGGACATGAGTAGAGACATAGTGTGTGACATGTTACTTGTATGCCCAGAGAATTCCTATTCTCTACAATGGTCTTACCTGTGTTGTGGGGGGGACTGTGCACATGCAGGGTGTTTTGGTGACAGCACAAGGACATTATCAGTGGGGGCACACATAACAAATGGGGGGGGGGTGGTGATGGGGCTTACCTGTATGGTGGGGGTGACAGTGTACATGCAAGATGTTTGGTGAGGACGTTGTCAGTGGGGGGGGGGGGGCTCATGGCAAGATGGGGGGTGTGACATGCTTATCTGTGTGGTGGGGTGACTGTGCACATGCAGGATGTTCAGTGATAGCGTGAGGACATTGTCAGTGGGGGGAACATGACAAGATGATGGGTGACAGTCTTACCTGTGTGGTGGGGGTGACCATGCACATGCAGGGTGTTTTGGTGACAGCACAAGGGTGTTATCAGTGGGGGTGCACATAACAAATGGGGGGGGGTGGTGACAGGGCTTACCTGTATGGTGGGGGTGACAGTATACATGCAAGATGTTTGGTGAGGACATTGTCAGTGGGGGGGCACATGGGAAGATGGGGGTGTGACATGCTTACCTGTGTGGTGGGGGTGACCATGCACATACAGGATGTTTGGTGATAGCATGAGGACATTATCAGTAGGGGCACACATGAGACAATGATGGGTGACAGTGTGGTGGGGGTGACTGTGCACACACAGGGTGTTTTGGTGACAGCGCAAGGACATTATCAGTGGGGGTGCACATAACAAATGGGGGGCTGGTGACAGGGCTTACCTGTATGGTGGGGGTGACCATGTACATGCAGGATGTTTGGTGAGGACATTGTCAGTGGGAGGGCACATGGTAAGATGGGGGGTGTAACATGCTGACCTGTGTGGTGGGGGTGACCATGCACATGCAGGATGTTTGGTGATAGTGTGAGGATGTTATCAGTCAGTGTGCACATGAGATGATGTTGGGTGATGGGGCTTACCTGTATGGTGGGGGTGACCATGTACACACAGGGTGTTTTGGTGATAGCACAAGGATGTTGTCAGTGGGGGGCACATGATGAGATGATGGGTGACGGGGCTTACCTGTGTGGTGGTGGGGGTGGCCATGCACATGTGGGGTGTTTGGTGATAGTGCGAGGGTGTCATTAGTGGGACACACATGATAAGATGGATGGGTGATGGGGACGACTTACCTTTATGCTGGTACTGGGGGTGATTGTGTGTGTGCTGATCGATTGATTGATAGCTAGAGGTGGATGTCAGGAGAGTGACATGATGGGTGGGCTATTGAGCTTACCTGTATGGTGGTGGGGATGACCACGTGTGTGCTGATGCCATGGGGTGAGAGTGAGCAGGTGAAGGGTGACAAAGAAAAAAAAAAGAGGTACTATGTCTATTACCATAACTTTGGAATTAGTCATGTGATACATATAATGTTCAGAAGTGACCAGTCTCCATATTTGACATCACCAATGTTCGGATAGGCTAAAATTATCAATGCTCACACAATCACCAGAATGTTTTCAGGTCACATGCTCGTCAAACATGACCAAACATACCACGGGTATATAGTAAACACACCACTGCATGTGTCTCTCTTCCATTTCCTTCCTTCACTTTCCTTTTTCCATTGTTTCCATGTCCAGCCCCCCTTTTCCCCCTCTGCTGGGGAGCTTTGGCGATGCAGACTCAAATGTTCTCAGTATGTTTGAACCTATTTTCTCCATGCCTCCCACTGTAGACACACCCACTTACACTAACTTAAGTTTGTTGCACCATTTCCTCTCGAATCTCACTCTGCCATGGCATCTGTTGTCATGCTTGGCCCCAATGCTTTGGCACTTGTTGTCTTGCCCAGTTGTCACCAAGTCATCTTCCCTCACACATGCCAACTCAAGGTAAGCTTACCATGGGTATCTACAATTTGTATGCAACTAAATCATCATACTCAGTTGTTTAGGGATCTGTCTGCATTATTCTTTTAGGGGATGATTCAGTGCAATGTGGCATGAGTAAGTGTCAGATGCCAAGCTCCACACCACTAACTAACATCTTGCCTATTAGTATAAGTCAGTTGCATGTTTGGTAGTATCACCTTGCTGCATGTTAGTTATTTACTCAATGTTGTGTTATCCCAGCTGTTGCTTCATGTAGGAGAGATGTTGCCCTACTCACTGGTTGCAGGTACTCAGGCTGCAGCTGTGCACAGTGGGGATGGCAGCCCTCTGTCTGTGATGTGCCTGGCCAGCACATTGTCAGTATGGGGGGTGCAGTTGATGTGAGTCTGTGCTTCCTAGTGTGAGGCAGCTTGCTATCAATGGTGTTTGGTTTACTCATGTCTGTGCCTGCTTGTGCAGGCCAGCATAGTACTTCAGATTTGATGGATTGTGCTGTGCTAGCTTTAGCTGGTGTGCATGTTTGGGCAGTGTTGCTCAGTCTGCCTGTGTAAATGGGTCAGCTGATTATCTTGGATTTGACAGATGTGTGCAGGCCCACTTAGCTGGGTCACCCACATGATTATGTCTGTGCTTGCTTGTGCAAGTCAGCATATGAGTGATGGAATTTGGGGTTGTTGTATCTGCATTTTACTATGCTGGTTAAGTGATTCAGACTAGGTATGATGCTTTATCTCTTGTGTCACCTTTGCTGATTCACCTAATGTGTAGTGTTTATGGATGAACTTCAAGTATGTTTTTCTTTTTGTCCTTCTGTGGTACTGATTCCTGTGCCTTGGAATTATCTGTTGTTTTGTATGGGGTGTTTTTTGTTGAATATGAGAGCTTTGTTTCACAAGTACTTACTGTTGTCCTGGGGGAGGGCCCCCTCTGGGAAGGCAGCAGAGGCTCAGTTCCTTTTGGAACTTTTTTTTGGAGTGTAAAATTGTAATGCAATTTGTAGTTGGTGGTTTTTGCATGTATCTTACTCTTGAAATGTGACTGAGCTGCTTTGTATATGTCATCTTTTTTTCGAAGTTTAAGGGTTCTAACCCTAACCCTAAGTACATGGTGTGATTAATAAGTCAGGGCCCAGGCACACTTCCTTAATATAGTTGCCCTAGGTTTCCCAGCTTAAAAATTTTAGCTGTGTGTGCCATCTGTCTTACCAGGGCCTATGTGTCATTACCCCAGATTCAAATTCCATGATGAATGCTGCCTCAGCCACTGATCAAGCCCTCTCTGCCTTGGTGCATCACACCCTTTCATCTGCACTTGGGCATTCCAGACTCTCTGCATCTGCAGTGCTACAAAGATGTGACCTCCAGAAGCCAAGGTAATGGCAACACTTCATCAGTATACAGAAGCCCTGCTTGACACCCTATGATGATAGACTCAGAGTTACATAGGTCTCAGTTGACCAACCTCCAGAGGCATATGGCAGAGGAACTCCTTCCCCCAGCTGCCATTTCCTGCCATGAACTGAAGCTGACTGCCCTGGTCATTTCCCATGCAATCCTCAACCCTTGTGAGTCCTTATTGATGAGAAATCAAAGTCCATGCCCTGAAGTCTAGGGGAAGATGTAACAGAATGGGACATTGATCAGTTTGCTGAACCTATGAGAAATGTCATAGACAAGACAAAATATTTCTCACATCCCCAGTGGGGGCACATCTCTGACCCTGCCATGGTTTTGGATGTCCATGGCAGGGTGTTGGTATGGTATCTCCCAGGCATCATCCCTCCTGCAAGAGTGGTGATCCTCTCTCCTCCCCCTCCATCACCTTGTATTGATTCATCAGTTGGAACATCTCAATGAGATCCATATCCCTTTGAAAGACAGCCTTGTCCAGTGTTCCAAGACTGGTCATCCATCTAAAAGGAGGTTTGGTCATAAACATGTGCCAGAGGAGGATGGCAATGAGAAATTTGGTCATGGCAGGCTCATGAATTCTCCAGCCACTTTCCAGCAGGCTCATATGGTAATGCCCCATTTTCTCTAGGAATATTTTTGGATGCTGATGGACCCTCAGAGATTGGAGGACCAGGTCTATGAAAGTTCCTCTCTCAAAAAGCCAGCAGTAAGGCAATGGCTCAGAGATATTGCCTATGCAGAGGACTATTGCTGAAATTGTCCTGCCTGATCTTGCCCAAATTGGCAAGGAGGCTATCTCTGCCAAGCAGCACTGGGTCACCACCCAACCCCTTGCCCTGTTAGCTGGCCTTCCATCTATCTTGGCATAGATGTCATAGTCAACCAAGAGACTCCTCCCCACCAGGACCAGGCTTCTGCACCATCTCTGCTTGACTTGGTAGTGAGCCTGGGAACTCATGATGCCCAATTTCATATCTCTGAATTAGGTGCTGTATTCTGTTATCAGCCAGGCACCATGATTTTCCTTGCTGGAAAACTTCTCACCCACTCTGTCCCAAAGTGGGAGAAAGGGGAAAGGATAGTACTTGCTCACTACATGAAGGATGCTATCCACAACAGATTTGGACTGGCCAGGCCAATGTTCGTTCACCTGACAAAAGGATCTCTTAGGGTTTTTTTTACAGAATTAGTGTATGTACTAAGCCAAGCATCTTAGCTGATGTCAGTCAGAGTTTATGAGTGAAAATTGTACATCCAGAGCATTACACATGTTTTGTATTGATCCTGGGGAGCATGCATTGAAGAAGGTCCAAAGTCCTGCAAAAAACCTCTGGTAGAGGTGCTTTGTACACTTTCCAGCCCACCAAGACCAGAAGGGGAAAGCTCACCCACAAAGATGTGGATGCTAGGCACCTCTACCTCCCATCTGGCAGTGTGCCTTCCACTCCACAAACTACAAGAACCATGGGATCCTCCCAAAATCCCAACTTCTCTGACTTTCCCAACTCTCTTGACATCCCTAACTCTGACCAGATTGATGCAGATGATCTCCCCCAGTCCAGAAGGCACACAAAGGTCCATAATCTGATTTGGGGCTGGTCCACCATTAAAAACCTCCTTCCAGAGTCAAAATGACTTTGTCAGAGAGTGGCTGCCTTGGAGAGCAGAGTATCTAAATGTTATTTTGGAGGGGGAGCAGCTGGCCAAGGCAGGAATTTGTGAGCAGTGTGAAGAGGCAGAAGGAAGTGTCCAGTGCATGTCCTGCACTGGTGTCCATGCCTGGTGTGGCCCCTGTGCTGTCAAAGCTCACAGGAACCTCCCCTTTCACAAGGTCCAAGGGTGGAATGGTACTCACTACAAGCCTACCTCCTTGATGGAACTGGGGTTCTTGTGGCACATAGGCCATGGGGGAGATCCCTGCCCTCAAAATAGCTCAGATCCTGATCCAGATGAGTCAGGCTATATGACTGGGGAGGAACCTCCCAATCACAGGTCAGTGACATTTTATCGGACAGGCATTCTGATGACCTGGCCATCAGGAGGTCTTCCCAGTTCCAGATGACCATTGTGCACACAGAGGGGATTTTTTCTCATGAGGTTTCTGTGTGTAACTGCCCTGGGTCTCATCCTAATGACTGGCACCTGGACTTGCTCAGGCAAAGACTGTTCCCAGCCAGCATCTCCAAGCCCAAGACTGCCTTCACCTTTGCTGTCCAGGATCACTTTCTGATAGATGCTTTGGAGTGCAAGACCTCTGCTATGAGTTTCTATCAGAAGCTGAAAAGGTTCACCAACAATGCATTTCCAGAGAGGGTACCAGTTGAGTGCCATTTTCTCATTGCTTGGCTAATGTCAATATTTTTTTCTTCCCCTTTTAGGATAGATACAGGGAGTTGATGAGGGTTTCTCAGCTGTGGAGGGATTTGAAACACAGACAATGGTTTGGCTTTGGGCATGATATGGAGCAGGATCCTGGGGATGGAGGACTTGCCCTCTTCTGCCCTGCCTGCCCCCAACCAGGTGTTGATTTGCCAGCAGACTGGAAAGTCCACAATGATGGGTAAGAGAGTGTGATCCATTTGGATTGGGATTCTGACTGCCTTCAGGGATACTATCATCAGGCAATATGTCATAGATGGGAACTTCACTGCTCAGCATATGAAAATGAACAAGCCAGAGTTGGATGTTGCTTTGTCTGATGGAAAAGGGTATATGGTGGCTGAGGTGCCCTACCAGAGTCATCTAAAACAGTCTTTGGATAGCAAGGAGGTGAGAGGTCTCATGGTCTTGTAGATTGCTTGCTGACCATCCATTTAGAGATCCACCTGCAGCAATCACAGGGCTATCAATGCTGCAAACATCAACAAGTCCAACCTACAATCTACAGGGATTGATGCTACAGCTTGTGCTCAGCATGGCTGCTTTGTCCCCCACTCTGTGGTAGATTTTCAGAAAGGGGAGAGGTGAGTGGACCCCCCCAATGGAGATTGGTGTAGTTGGAGCTCATTTTAGGCCAGGTATATGAACACAGACTACTCCATTTGTAATGCTCTTGGATATCATTCAGAGAGCATCACAAAAGCCCTGGTGATTTATGATGTAGGGTGCCAGTGGAGCATCAACTTCAGGAGCAGGGTGAAAAACAGTCCATCTCTCCTTCTTCCCCAGCTCTGGAAATTGTTCCTGCAGTGGGAAAGTTCCATTTGGCTGCACACAAGCTCTCTTGCTTTCCCAGGTACAGCCTCAACTTCATCAAGGGTGCTGGCCACTTGGATGGAGAAATTTTGGAGACATTGTAGGCTCCATTCAATAAGATCTCCCCCACTGCCAGGTCTATGACTCAGGCACACAGGCAAGAGGTGTATGATGATCATATGAGGGACTCTAACTGGAAGAAGCTTGTGGGAATGGGTGAGTTTTTTCTTTTTTCTTGGAGGGGATGTAAATTTATGCCCAACATCAGTCCCCTCCTTGTTCAAGAAATATAAGAATTCCAACAAATGTCTGGAGGAAATGAATGAGGCTTATGAGCAGTTGACTGCTGTGTTGGATCCTGACAAGGTTGCTAGGTGGGAATCAGATGCACTTGGGGCAGAGGCAGATAGGGGGGAAGCCCTAGATATTTATTTATTGAAGGGGGACAAAGGTTGGTGTCATGGCTGGGTTGATGACTTGGTCTGATAATTTTTTTAGCCCCCACCTTTCAGGAGGTGTGGTTGCAGCTCATGAAAAACCCCAAGTCCCCCTCTGGAAATGCTGGTTCTGTGGCCTGGCTTGCAGAAGGAATCAGCATTGAGGACTCACAGTGAGGTCCCTGTTGAGCTGAAGGTGAATTTCTTGCTGACCAGACCTGCAGGGATCAGCTGAGGTCTGAAATCTGACAACTTCCCAGTCCAATGTCAACTAGGCAAGAAGTTAAAATCTCTGAGAAGAGACAGAGACTTTCTTCCAGGATTGAAAAATTCCATAGCAATGGCCAAGCATTTTGCAAAGGTTTGGATATAGATGGCACTTTCACTCCCCAGGATGATCCTGCATTCTGTGGGTCAGATGAAGAAGAACATGAGCATAGGGAGTTCTGGGATGATGATGGAGACTGGGAAGCTCCTGAAGACGAAGTTGAGGGGCTGGCTTCAGAGCTTATGAGTATATGGATGCCATCCACCATTGGAGCTGCCAAACTGACAGAGCTGGGCCTTCATTACCTTCTCAAAGAGGACAGGGAACTCAGGATTGGTCAAGCCAATGATTGTCTGGACCAACTGAGGACAGACCTTGGAAACAAGGCCATGTTGTACTGATGGAACAGGGAGGGGTGAGAGTGAGAGTGAGTGGGGAGACAGGGGTGAGAGGAGCAGGAGGAGGCAGGGTCACGTGACTGGGTGCCAGAGGTCCTAGAGTTGTATCCATGGGTGGGAGAGACACAGTGTAGACAGCAGCAGAGTAGGAGTCAAATGACAGTGGTTCTATCCTGGCTCCTCCATCTGGTGACAAGAGGGGATCACAAACCTTATGATGACGAACAGTCACAGACCCAATCATGCTCCCAACAGTAGCATCACTCAGAGGAATTGGGAAACAGGATGGGAACACAGACAGCAGGCCATCATCAGAAGGCAGTATTACAGAGTCCTTGGTGTCAGAGAGCAGCACAGGGATACTGGGAATGGGACTAGCAGGAGACTTGACACAGTTCAGGCTATGATCAGTGGTGTTTGCAATGCCAACAGTGACATATATACATAAACCACAGAACCTGCATCCATCCACCCCCCCTTCACCAACACCAAGAGCAACCCAACCACCAGAACACGACAGGCAGATGGTTACCTACCTACTGCACACATACCCAACAGTGAATGCAACAACTACACAGGTTCCAATGGGGAGCAGTGGGACCATGTCAGATTTGGCCAAAATTATATTGCTGTTCCATGGAGATTATAGCAATAAGGAAGAACCAGTAGAATGGTTCATGCAGTTCCAGCTGTCAGTACCAGACTCATGGTCAGAAGCAAGAAAAGTGGATAGATTTGGCCTGCAGCTGGCACCAGGCAGTTACACAGATCAGTGGTTTGGAGACCTACCATCAGAGGACAAGAAGGACATGGCAACATTGAAGGCAGTGTTCATGAAATGGTGGCCACCAGCCCATCGACCCAAATTGATGAGGGTGCAGCAGAGAGAACATATCAAGGACCAGGTACTGAAGGAGGAAGAGATCAGAGAGTGGATCAAGGAGGGAAGAGCAGGGGACTATGGCCACATATTATGGGCAGAGAAAGTCAAGCAGCTCGCATTGAGTATGGGGGATGCGGAAGGAACACTAATACTCTGTGCAATAGAAGGCACACCACAGGCGATCAGAGATGAGCTGGATGAGGATTACTCAAGTTGGGAGGAGTTTGTCACAGCAGTGTGGAACATCAAAGTGGAGAGGCTCTGGAGGAACAAAGAGAGGCAAAGGGCAGACTGAACCTGAGATCAAACCATCACACTCCTACAGCAGCAGATAACAAACCTGTCGGTATGCACTCTGAGTGCAGTGGCTACACAAGGATACACATGCCCAGCATACCTCCCACAGCCTCAAGGACAGAACAACATAGTGTTACCACAGGGAGTAACTCCTAATGCAACAACTGTGGCATACACATGGAACTTGGGAGCACAGCAACCCCTGCTCATGAGATCACAGATATTGGAAAAGACAAGCACCCTGCTGAGGAGGCCAGATTCAGAAGCAGGCAGATGGCAGTATGAGGCAGATGTCGAAACGTGGCACAGGACATATGGATACAACACTCCACCATCACTAGAAAGACCATACCCATTGAAACCAGGGATGGCAGCTGTAGGCATGGGCGAATGCTTCAGTTGCAGTCTGGTGACAGACCCACCCCACATTGGCAACACATGCACAGCAAAGGAAATGCTCAAACCACATGAGACACGGTGGAGGCAGCTGGTAGCAAGCATGTTGAGAAGAGCCACACAACCTAGAATCATGCCAACACCTGTGAACTATGTCTGGCCAGCACCACCCCAGGTAGCATTACAACCACCTACCTTGACACCAATGGTGAATGCAGTCACGCCATGGGACTCCTGGCAAATGGAAGGGGAACTAGGGGAGTACGAGAATGCAGGGGGTTGGATGCAGGAAGAAAATGAGTGGGGATGGCAGACAACAGTGGATCAGCTGTACAGTTGGGGACAGCAAAACACAACAAATTTGGTTGTGCTTCATTGTGATTTTTTCGAGTCAAATTGACCTCAGATTTGGACTTATCACAGTGAAAAATGTCGAAATACACACCTTCTAACTTATTCCCATGATGTTTTTGGCCCATCAAATTTTTTAGGATCAGAAACAAAAATTTTTTGCCAAAGTTTAGCTAATCTATCAGTTCAAAACTGCTTCAATTGACATCATTGCACGTTGTGACACCTGGCAGTGTTGTTTTTGCTTTCGCACAGCCCATTCTGCTGCCTGACCTGTGAGACCATGGCAGTATGCACTCATGAAATGATAGGAGCGATTTATGAACCTTTGAATGACATCAACAGGGCATGAATTAAGAATGTCAACTGTGACTTTTTTGGCTGCAGCAAAGTTTGGCTTCAGAGCTTCTCTGTACCGATACTTGCACCAGCCCCAATACTGAATAACTGAGTGTGAATCATGGTTCAAATGGAAATATACTCACCATTTCTATGGGATTAAGCTCACAGTGGAACTCGGGTAGGAAGATGCAAGCATGACCAGAATCCATGATAAGCTTTTCTAGCATTGAAATCTGGTTTTGAAAATCATCTTGCTGACTCAGGAGCCTTGCCATGCAGCACCCTGTACTCTCAGGCTGACAGACAGGGCTACATTTGGCACGTAAACCATGCACATCAAACCCTCGCTCCTCGAGGACAGACTGAAGGCCATTAGGTTCTCCAGCTGGAGTTGTCATCTTCTGTATGCATCCCTG
Organism: Pisolithus marmoratus; assembly: GCA_024613145.1. NCBI lineage: Eukaryota > Fungi > Basidiomycota > Agaricomycetes > Boletales > Pisolithaceae > Pisolithus > Pisolithus marmoratus. The sequence goes on along the minus strand of JANFAE010000284.1, from coordinate 64,259 downwards.
TTTGGAAAGTGTGGGATTGGACTCCAGAATGATTGTGTCACATTGTTTATGCTGTTTGCCACCATCTGACCTGTTCATTTCAAAAGCTCGGAGTGCATCGGGGGGAAGTGATGCATGGGCTGATGAGTTATCAAAGATAAATAGGGCTTGACAGTTCTCCCCATTCACTCTTTCATGAATCTGAATGGCATGCTTGATTTGCTTCAAGAGGTCATCATGGGTCCACCAAGCATCCCCATTTGCACCAGGATAAATGATTTGTCGTGCATCTTCTGTTATTTCTCCATCAGAATTCCACAGCACAAGTCAACCATCTTCTGAATTAATAAAGTCTGAGATGTGAATAACCCGTCCCTGTCCTTTTTTTTGCAATAGTTGTTCATCTGGATGAAGCCTAGTTTGACACCTGGAGTCAAAACACAGAGGTCTAGTTGAGTACATTTACTTACCATGCAGTGCGAGCATTATCATTTGCATGAAAACAGCACTCATCATGAAAGTATGCCTTAATTTTTGGTTCACCAGGTTTGAGATTTGGCAGAATTGGGGTCAGCTCTGGCCCTTCAAAATGGACCATTCTCTGCTCATATTCCTCCATCATGGGCAAGAAGATGTTGGTCCAATACTGGACAACATCCTCTCATTCATGCCCATCCATATAAACACCTTTTTTGACCATAGTTTTCTGCCACCCCAGCTTGATAAGCCACCAACAAGCTGTCCATTCACTAACTGGGTGCTTCAGAGTAATTCCAAGCTCCGGAAATATAGGGGAGTGTAATGCACAACATAATACATGTGGAGTCACTTGTCCTACTGGCAAATTTGATAACCATGTTCAACAGCAATTCTGGACAGATTCATCATGAAGGAGTGAGCGAGAATATTTCACTTGGCCTCTCTTTTCACAAGGCAGCTGTTCAAATACCTGGTAATGATGAGCCAATGCATGAACACGACGAGCAAAGTGAGTACCCTTTCCATGGTGCCATTGCTTTGCAATCTCAATGCTTGCATCAATGCAGGAAACCCCCTTCAGCTGAAGTGTAGCAAAATTGCAGAGAATCATGAGCTGGTGAATTTGTGAAGCGGTCATGGTCCTCGAATGCCTCTTCAGATCAGCCTTCATCTGATCACGGAGTACATCCCAGTCACAAATGTTTCCATTTCCATTTGTTGCAATGTCAAGTTCGTCTTCCCAGCTTTCCATCCCATCCTTGTCCAAGTCATCCAGAAGCTCAAAGTCAGACTCTGAGTCAGGCTCCTTCCCAGCCACTTGCTTTGAGTGTGAGGCTACACACTAGGGGGTAAGGATAAATCCAAGTGGCTGTGTAAGAATTCAAACACTGCCAACTTTAAACCACCTCACACTCTCAGCAGCAGCTGGAGTATAACATTTGTAAACAATGTCAGCCACACAGCAGGTATACATGACGGAGTATGAAAAAAAATGTGTAGACTGATATTAGGGTTATGTATATACAGGGATATGTTCGGGCGCTGTGACCAGTAACAGGTAACCTTGATTGTCTGTACTGCCAGCTGGCTGTGGAATCAGACCCATAGTGAAAGAAAAAAATTGTATATGAGTGCCACTATCAGAATGGTAATACAGTTGCCCTATGGCTAAGTGAGGAAAGAATAATTCAAAAAATAAGTTAGCAGCAAGGATTCGAACACAGGCATTAGGATAGCGCCACTACAAAAAATCATAGTGATGTCTACCACCAGACCATGAGACTAATGAAATTTTAATCAAACATGTTAAATATATAGAGTAGGTGCTCGACTTCAGATTTTTCAGGTTAGTGAGGGCATGGCACCACAGTGTGGCTACTCCCCAAATACCTATGCATGCCTGAGTATGGCGATGGGTTTTGGGATGACCTGCCCCCATGGACTGCTGCTTGCCTTCATCATTGTTGTTGTCCAACTTGGCTTGATTAGTCATCTGCACTGAGTGTTATATTCGGTCATAAGAACCGGACAGGAAGTCCTAGTCCAAGGGCTACCCTATATATTTGATGTGTTGACTAAAATTTCATTAGTCTCATGGTCTAGTGGTAGACATCACTATGATTTTTGTAGTGGTGCTATCCTAATGCCTGTGTTCAAATCCTTGCTGCTAATTTATTTTTTGAATTATTCTTTCCTCACTTAGCCATAGGGCAACTGTATTACCATTCTGATAGTGGCACTCATATACAATTTTTTTCTTTCGCTATGGGTCTGATTCCACAGCCAGCTGGCAGTACAGACAATCAAGGTTACCTGTTACCAGTCACAGTGCCCAAACATATCCCTGTATATACATAACCCTAATATCAGTCTACACATTTTTTTTCATACTCTGTCATGTATACCTGCTGTGGCTGACATTGTTTACAAATGTTATACTCGAGCCGCTGCTGAGAGTGTGAGGTGGTTTAAAGTTGGCGGTGTTCGAATTCTTACACAGCCACTCAGATTTATCCTTACCCCCTAGTGTGTAGCCTCACACTCAAAGCAAGTGGCTGGGAAGGAGCCTGACTCTGAGTTGGATATCACCAACCCTGAGTCATCATCATCCAAGTTGTCATTACTAATGGATGGTGGCTGCACTGTACCTGCTTCCACAGAGTTCTTGAAGCCAGAGATGGAAATTACACTGGATGCTCGATGGATACATGGCACAGTTATGGCACTATTCAGTGTGGGTTGTGTTGGTACATTTGTGGTTGGTTGGGACAATGGCAGCTGTGATACATGTTGACTGGAAGATCCATGTAAACCGGAATGAATCCAGCGTTGCCTGTGTTGCCCATGCTGCCCTGTAACATTGCTGAGTATGCTTGGACTTGCTCATCATGTCTGGTCCCTTTTTATAGTGTTTTGGGCGCTCTGATCATTTGAAAGTAAGTCGTCAATCATCAATCCTCCATTGTAACTGTATGTAGTTCACTCACATTTGTGCTGTGCAGCACATTTCTTCTGTTTCCTCTGCAGCTGCTCTGGGATCTGATCAGCATCTCGACCATCCTCCTTTTCAGGCATCATCAAAAGCTTCTGTCCAAAATCTTCATCATCTAAAAATGCTAAATCCAGCTCTTCACCAATGTCTGACCCATCTGTTGTGGAATCCCCTTCATACTCTCTCTCGAAGTTGACTTTTAGGCCATCCAGTGCAACAGCATGCCTCAACTCCATGTTCTCAAATTCTGAGTCAATGGTGAGATCTTCATCAGGCTCCAAGGTATCTGCAGCATGCTCTGATACTGTAGAGCATTGTTGCTGACCACGCAGACCAGATATGTTGCATTTTGACTTCTTGGGACAGCCACGCTGCATTTCCGTGGTCTTTGTCTTCAAGCTGGTGCTCTACTATTTTTTTCCACTACACTAAGTGAGTTGCTACCCTGAACGTGACCACGACCAGCTCTAGGTTAGTGAATGGAGTCATTTCCGCATTTTTTCATATTTTTAGCTATTTTTTTTTCAGGACTGCCAAATTTTTGAGGGGAGGCAAGGGTTGAATTGCCATTTGAGAGAAAACTGCTTCTGTAAATTTTCAGAACTAAGCTTAAATAGTCTCTTTGCATCAAATATAACCTTATCTGATTTCGTCGCAGGTAGAAAAAATCAGCCCTCAAATTTGTCATGTTTTGCTGTCCCCAACTGTAGTCCCAAAGAAGGATCCAACTAGTGATGAACTGGTGCAAGATGGAAAGGAGGGGGTGATGCCTATCGATGCTAGTTGTAGCATAGAGTGATGGCCAAATACTATCGTTGACATGTATAGGGTGGAGGCAACAGGTGGACCAATGAGAATGTACCAAAGTGACCCATTCCTAACTGTACCAGGGCTAGAGGGACTGCAAGGAGAGTGTGCATGGTTCCTAGCCATGGTCGACAGCAGCATGATGATAAATGCGATTGACTCAGAAGCATACCAATGGGTGAAGAGGAGACTGGATAGGTTGAGCCCATCAATGAGGACATTGAAAATGGCAGATGGCTCACTGGTACTGTTGGAGGGAACATGGACAGGCAGGGTATGGTGGGGACCAGCTGTGGTCAAAATGGTGTTCAAGGTCTTCCCTTGCAGAGGATCATGGAGAATGCTCACAGGAAAGCCCTTGTTGGACAAGGCCAGGGCGGTGCACAGCTATGGCACAGACTTGATTTTGTTACCTTGGGGACAGAGGTGTCACAAAATCATGAACCTGGGAAAGAGAATGATACCAGTGTTTGTGCTGCCCATGTGAGTACCAGAAGGGGAGGGAAAGAGTCGAGAGAGGAGTGGAGAGAACAGAGAGGAGAATGGAGAGCAGGCAACAGGAGTAGGGGCACTAGCAGTGCAAGGCAATGATGGGGGAGAGGAGAAAGAGGATGAAGGGGAGCAACTAGAAGAGATGAGGATAGAGGATGATGTGGGTGATGGGGAGGTGTTTACAAGGCTCAGTGCAAAGGGACCATTCTATCCTCCAAGGGTACACAAAATAGTGGAGATGGTCCAGTATGGAAACCTGCCCCCAGACGAGCTGAAACAGGTGCAAGACCTGGTTGCAGAGTTCACTGATATGTTTGCACTGTCCATATGCGAGGTGAAGCCAGTAGACTTCATCAAGTTTAGGCTGAATGTGCCCAAAGACACTAAGTTCCCATTGAAAGTGCATCAAAAACCACTAACACAAGCACAGAAAGGATGGTACTTACCCATACTGGACGAGTTCAATTGAGCAGGAATCCTCAGGGACATTTGCTCGGATGAAGTCAAAGTGGTACATCCCACAGTACTAGTGCAGAAGGCCCATGGGATGATGGGACTGACCATGGATGAGATCAGGTGGATCATCAAGGAACAGTGTGTCATGCATGGGGAGAAACCTAGTGCAGAGCCACTGTTAGAGCTGAGACAAAGGGACAAGGAACCAGAAGGGGCAAGCAAACTGAAATGGAGGGTCTGCCAGAATTTCAGTGAACTCAACAAGGTGTTGACAGTGGCACCAATGCTACAAGGGGACATCTGAGTGAAACAACAGTGGTTGGTGGGACATGAGTACATATGTGTGATGGACTTGGCATCAGGGTTCTACACAATAGAGGTAGAAGCAGAAGATCAACCATACCTTTGCATGTACATGGAAGGATGAGGATTCCAGTGCTATCAGTGAATGCCAATGGGCCTCCTAGGTGTGCCAGTGTGTTTCTCAGACATGACTAACACAGTTTTCAGGGACTTGGTTATGGAGTTAGGTCTAGAGACACTTGTGGATGACAATGCAATGGCAGGGGACTTGTTTAAGGAGTTACTGCAATGAGTCTGGAGACTACTGATAAGATGTCAGGAGAAAGGGTTGTCGCTGTTGCCAGTGAAGACAAAACTCTTCTTTTCAGAAGTCATATTTGGAGGAGCAAGGATTGGGAAAACAAGCATCAAGCCAGATGTCACCAAACTAGAGGCTGTAGCTAAGTGGAAAATACCCAACACATTATTAGAATTGATGAGATTCCTTGGGCTAATGGGCTACTTCAGGTCACTGGTTAAGGACTACATGAAGATAGCAGCACCACTAACAGACCTCCAGAGGAACCTAGATGTGACAGACCCAGCAACGAAGGTAGGGAAGAAGCGGTACTGCCAGTACTTATGTGACAGGGTCCTGGAAAAATACTGGACACAAAGACACACCAAAGCATTCCTGAAGCTCAAACAACTGCTGGTCACTGAGCCAGTATTGAGAGTGCCAAAGTTCAATGGAACCCCATTCATACTGACAATGGATGGCTGCAAAGAAGGGTTCAGAGCCATCTTAGTGCAGCAGTTCACGTCAAGATTACCAGATGGACAGGAAGTGTCAGCAGTGCACCCAGTAGGGTTTGCATCAAAACAGATGTCACCAACAGAAGAGAAGTACAAACCATATATCCTAGAGTTCACTGCACTCAAATTTGGATTTGACCACTTCAGTGACATGATCTGGGGATTTCCAGTCGAGGTAGAGACAGTCTGCATAGCACTCAGGGACATGCTGTGCAATGACTGGCTATCCACAGTACATGCACAGTGGAGGGATGGAATATCAGCACACCAGATCATGGATGTATGGCACTGGCCAGGAAAAATGAATGCAGCAGCCAATGCACTGAGCCACATGCACATGGGACAACCAGTGACAGATGGAGATGGGAGCACATGGTCAGTGAGTGAGGACTGGGAAGCAGCGAGAGGCATCATGAATGACTTGTTCTCCATAAGCCAAGATACCTCAGTCACACAGCTATGGGACAGGTTTGCAGACAAACCACAATCCTGGACATGTACTCACAGTAGGTATGGGGATTCAAGCTGAAAATGCATGGCACAGCAAAGACAATGATCAAGGGATTGCAGGTGGTAAGAAGAACATTCTGGGCACCAGAAGCATTCATGATGGACAGCAGACCCCACTTCAACAATGGGGAAGTCAGAGCATGGTGCGAGGCAAATGGGGTGGAGCAGCATGTGGTAGGGGCATACACACCATGGGTTAATGGCCTAGTAGAAAATGCTAACAGAAAGTTAATAGGTCAGCTGAAATGGATGTGTAGCCCAGAAGTGGGCAAAGACACATATGAGCTGGCAGGGATGAACAATGTACCAGCAGCATGGCCAGTACACTTCAACAAAGCAATATGACAGTTGAATGAGTGAGTGGTACCAGTGTTCCAACTCTCACTGAAGGAACTACTGCTAGGCTTTGTTGTCAACACAGTGCACATGCCAATAGAGGAGGCAATGAGACTGGTGGAGAGCAGGGATGTTGATGTGCAGTTGGCCTACATGGAACAACAACACCTGGATGGAGCAAGCCAGGCCATTAGGCATGCTGTCAAAAGAAAAGCAGCCTTCGATAGACAGGTACTGGGATCGATGGCTGGTGAGGTGGTTTTTAAAGAGGGCGACCTAGTGCAGGTCTATGATAGTGCATTGGACATGACAATGGCAAGCTCGAGGAAGCTGTTACCGAGATGGTCAGCACCAAGGAGAGTAGTGGAGAGGATGGGAAACTCATACAAGGTCATGATGCTAGAAGGATTCCCAGTGGGAGGACTGGTGCACGTGTGGAGGTTACAGCTGTTCATACCACGAGAAGGGTCAGCATTGGAAGAGGCCAAGGAGGCAGAGTGAGAGTGGAGGAATGAACGAGCAGAAGAAGGTTGGGAGGGAGACATAGGCATGGAAGGGGAGGAGGAGTAGGATGGGAGAGAGGGGAGCAAGCAAGGGTGCAAACCTGGAGGTTTGCCTCAGTGTTGGGGGGCAGATGGAATGGGAAGGGGCAAGAGCGAGTGGGGAGACAGGGGTGAGAGGAGCAGGAGGAGGCAGGGTCATGTGACCAGGTGCCAGAGGTCCTAGAGTTGTATCCATGGGCAGGAGAGACACAGTGTAGACAGCAGCAGAGTAGGAGTCAAACAACAGTGGTTCTATCCTGGCTCCTCCACTGACAGAACTTCAGGACTGCAAATTCCACCAGGGAGGGTATCAGGACCAAGAAGGAAATCCAAAAGGTGGTAGCCAGGATAAACAAGCATGTCAGAAGTTATCAAAGGGCCAGGCAGGCCATTCTCAGGCTGGACCCTGATGGTAACATGGCAGAAAAGTATCAAGAAATCTTGCCAGAGGACCTTGCAGTGAGTAAGGAGGTGACAGAGGAGAACAGATTTGGACAGGGGACCAGTAAACTGGCATGGTTTTGGGTGATAGATGGTGAGAAGAGCCAGTTGAATGTGGAGGCTGGGGGCTTGATGGAAGAATGTAAGTGTATTCTGATTCCATATATCTTACTAAAAGTGTTGTACAGTTTACAGAATCAACTGGCTCAAAGCAAGGACAAGAAGGGACAGATGGAAAGAAGAAGTGTCACTGGTGAGGCATGAGATGCTTTGGACTGGGCTGTGGTTTGAGTACCACAAGAAAATGTGGGAGCAAAGGGCTCTGCAGTTGACAGCAGGAAAAGAGGCTTATGCCAACAAGCAGATGGGGCTGTGGAGTGACTTTGCAAGCAAGGCAAGGCTGATGTTCCATGGTAAACAGATGGATGGCATTTAGAATGGGAGCAGGTACATATGACTTGTATGGGGATATGCTTGGTTCAGGACTTGGTGGTGGAACAGGAGTGAATGGCAAATTGTGCAAACAAAATGGGCAATGCCTAAAAGCAGGATGGCTGACATTCTTTCAACCACCTGCCTAAATATGCAAGGGCTGATAAGTTTTTGTCTTCTATCTTCCACCTGTGACAACAAAATCTCTGCCACTATACACTTGCACCCATTGACCTATCCAATGTCTGACTGGAAGGAAGTCTACTCTGAAATCCTCTCCTCCTATGTGGGAAGGTACAAAGAAGCAAGGGGGAACTCCCAGCTCAGGAATGAGATCCTTGCTGAGGTGAAGTTGGAGATCCTTAAACATGAACCTGAGGATTCTGTGGGATTGCCCCCACATTTGAGAGTGGTGAGACATCCTTGTCATCAAGTCAGACATATCTGAGGTTTGTCTAGGCCATCTGGAGGGTGTTCTTGTCCCACCTGGATCCTGAGGATCAGGATGATGAAATAGCCATCATCCAGCACATCCTGGCTGTCACTAGGAAGAGCTGGGCAGAAAGTTGTGAGGGTGAGGATGCCAGGGAGGAGAAGGCTCGCCCCACCAAGGCTGGGGACTACAAAAAGGCCTTTACAGCATTTACTGCAGCACAGAGGATATTTAAGGAGGGAATGGATGCCTATGATAGGGAAAGGAGGGACACCAAGGACCCCAAGACCATAGGGCAGAGAACAGGATCATCCAACAGTGGTGGGAGTCTGTTTCTGATGAGAGGAAAGCAGAAGCTGGGAGGGCAGTGGAAAAATGGAACAAGTTGGGTGCCCCAAAAGAGAGCCATGACTCATAAGTCCACTTGTCACTCCATGACCATATGCTGAGCTAGCCAATTAACAGATACAGGAGAAAAAATCTCCCAAACATGGCTAGAGATTTAATTGAAACTGTGCACAGAACCATGGGGGTCCCATGTGGTGATGTTTGTAGCACATGGGGCAGGGGAAGGTCAGATCAAGATGGTGGTGTAAGTTTCACTATCCTTCTTGTTTTTCAATGCTCAAGAAGACCACCAGGTTTGAGACAGCACCAGCAGATGGGAAGAAGGCATTCACCCAGTCTTTGGAGTCAAGCAAGGATTGGGTGTTGAATGGGGAAAATAGTTTGACAGATTATCTTTTGACAGCCCCTGGTAAGTGTGATGTGTTGTCTCTCCACATGTCCATGCCCATTGGTCACTGTTTAGTGGAGGATGATTCTGCTGAGAAGCATGAGGTGGAGATATCCTTGGATGAGGATGGGAACCCAGAGATGCCCACTTGGGCAGGGCAGAAGTTGAAGGTGCAGCAGAACTTGGCAAGAGCAGTCTTCCAAGCTGCTTATGGTGGGTCTTGATTGTCATGTGCATGGCTCTGATCTGATTGAAGTCTGGGGCATAGCCAAGTTCATGAAGAAGCCCAAGGCCAGGGTTCCCTGGGGCTTGCTGATTGAGTCTCCCATGGAGTATCTTGACTCCCAGTCCATTTCAGAGGGGTTTATGATGAAGGAACCTTCAAAATGGCCCAAGGCTGACCTGAAGTTGCTCTGGGATCACTGGCAAACCCTAGAGGCAGAGGAGAAGGTGATTGTATCTTTCATCAGTTGCAAAAAGGAGGATGTGCCTTTGTCAAGGCAGTTTGACAGGAGACCAGTGGCAGGGAGCAGTAAGAAGAGAGAGTGGATGGACCCTGAGGATGACAGTGAAGAAGAAGTAGGTGAAGAAGGGGTGCACTCCAGGCAGATGATGAAAAGTGGTGAGGTTGTGAACAAGGGGCCAGAAGCAACTATGGATGTGTGGGACCAGGCCCCTGAAGAGTCTAGTCCTGCATGGCATGCTAGCAAGGACCACATCCAATATTTGAAGTCTCTTTCCATCATGCCCAGGTACTGAGTACTTGTGGACCTGGTGGAGGCCCTGCCAGAACAGGTAAGTCCAAGATTTTCCAGGAACACTTAGCTAACAAAGCATCTTTCATAGGAACATGGAAATGGGAGAGAGGTAGCCCTTCCCCACTGGGCAACATGGACCTGGAGTGCCAAGTATTTGCCCCAGGAAATCCATTTGGAGTCTGCTTGTGTTTGGAAGGCCCTTGGGGAATTACAAAGTGTGAGGTTCACTTCCTCCTCATTGGGTGGGCAGGTGGTGCTGGGACTTGGTCTGCTGTTGAGGGAATGTAGTCATGCCCAGGAAGTTGAAGAGGATGATCCCTTGGTCAGTCACCTCCAATTTTTGCTGAACTCTGAGTTTGGTATCCAGAATGTGATGGATATAGTGGGGTTGATAGTTGCAAGGTTGGAGCAAAGTTCAGGCATGAAGGAGCCCCAAGAGGGGGATGAAGGTGCTAGGATGGGTGGGACTGATATGGAGGATGAGGAGAAGGAAGAGGAGGAAGTTCCTCCTGTGGTACCTACTCAAAAGTGGAAAAGGGCAGAGAGTGGGATTGTGACTAGGGGGAAGAAGGTGGCAAAGCAAGATGGGGAAAAAGACAAGGAGGGTGGGGAAAATGGGAAGAGCAGGGTGAGAACACAGAATCAAACCAGGAGGGCCATGGGACATTGATGGGTAGATATATGATGACAATTTAGATCAGAATGTACAGTTTTGGAGGCCCAGGGAATTAAATCATGACCAACTCCAGCTAGGTCTGCCAACCCAACTTTCAGGTGGGTGGGCTATCCTGCACCTAAGTTGGCTGAGCTGCCTTTCAAGTGGGTAGGCCATCCTGCACCTAAGTTGGCTGATCCCCCTTTCAAGTGGGCAGGCTATCCTGCACCTAGGTCAGCTTATCCCCCTTTCAGGAGGGTTGGTTGACCAACCCCACTTCCAGGACCACAGGGCATCACCCAGTCATGTTGTGGGACCCTGCTGCCAGGGGGGTAGGAAATTATTTACATTGAAAGAGGCACCTTTCATGATTATCCCTAGCCATGGGTGGACACTACATCCAGGTAGATGGGGCACCCCCCAGTCATGGTGGCTGATGCCACTTCTAGGGGAGTAGGCAATTATCTAGATTGAAAGAGGCACCTTTCATGATTATCCCCTAGGCATGTCAGCTGACCCCACATCCAGGTGGTTGCCAGGGGGGTAGGGCTCCCCACTTCCAGGATTGCAGGGCATGCCCCAAGCCATGTGGGTGCCATGTGGGCTGACTGCACTTTCAGGATAATGGGGCATCTCCCAGTCATGTCAGCTGACCCCACTTCCAGTGGGGTAGGGCTCCCCCCAGCCATGATGGCTGACCCCACTTCCAGGACCATGGGGCATCCCCCAGTCAGCCTACTGTCCTGGACCTTCAAACCATCTGTAGCATCACTAGTGTTTTCATTTGACATGGATGCCACTCAGTGTGGGCTGACCCCACTTCCAGGGGGGTGGGCCATACCCCAGCCAGGTGGCCAACCCCACTTCCAGGGGGGTGGGCCATCCCCCAGCCAGGTAGGCAACCCACTTCCAGGGGATGTCCCAGGTCAGCCAACCCCACTTCCAGGGGGTGGGCCATCCCCCAGCCAGGTAGGCTGACCCCACTTCCAGGGGGGTGGGCCATCCCCAGCCAGGTTGGTGACCCCATTTCCAGGGGGATGGGCCATCCCCCAGCTAGGTTGGCTGACCCCACTTCCAGGGGATGTCCCAGGTTGGCTGACCCCACTTCCAGGGGGTGGGCCATCTCCCAGCCAGGTTGGCCGACCCCACTTCCAGGGGGTGGGCCATCTCCCAGCCAGGTTGGCCGACCCCACTTCCAGGGGGTGGGCCATCTCCCAGCCAGGTTGGCTGACCCCACTTCCAGGGGGTGGGCCATCTCCCAGCCAGGTTGGCCGACCCCACTTCCAGGGGGTGGGCCATCCCCCAGCCAGGTTGGCCCACCCTACTTCCAGGGGGGTGGGCCATCCCCCAGCCAGGTAGGCCAACCCCAGTTTCAGGTAGGTGGCCCATCCCCCAGCTAGATCATCCAACCCCAGTTTCAAGTAGGTGCCCCATCCCCCAGCTAGGTTGGCCAACCCCAGTTTCAGGTAGGTGCCCCATCCCCCAGCTAGGTCAGCCAACCCCAGTTTCAGGTAGGTGGACCATCCCCCAGCCAGGTAGGCTGACCCCACTTTCAGGTGAGTGGACCATCCCCCAGCCAGGTAGGCTGACCCCATTTTCAGGTGAGTGGGGCCATCCCCCAGCCAGGTAGGCCAACCCCAGTTTCAGGTAGGTGGCCCATCCCTCAGCTAGGTCAGCTGACCCCAGTTTCAGGTAGGTGGACCATCCCCCAGGCAGGTAGGCCCACCCCACTTTCAGGTGAGTGGGCCATCCCCCAGGCAGGTAGGCCAATCCCACTTTTAGGTGAGTGGGCCATCCCCCAGCCAGGTAGGCCAATCCCACTTTCAGGTCTGCTAAGTTGGTGCAGTGGCCGACCCCCTGGCAGGGCTGGTCAGCCAACATTGGCTAGTCCCACCTTTAGGCTGAAATGTACACTTCAGGTGTCCCAGTTTCAGGACTAAATGTGACTGAAGGGTCTGGCAGACATAATATTCAATGTCTGTGGCTCTGTGGTTACTGTGCCAGACAGTTTCAATGGTTTGAAAGAAATTGCTCATAAGTAAGTATTTCCACTACTTTTACTGTTTATCTCTAACCTTTTCCAGATTCATGCCAAGATCCATGATCTTTTTGATGCTCAATGTCTGCACCTGGCCACCACTACCTCCTACCTCCTCAGTCTACTTGACAGTATTGTCATTCAAGGGTTTGATGTTTTTGATGGAGTCAAGTTTGCCCTCAATGATTGTGCACTTCTTGGTAGGCATTTCAATGTCATCATCATGATGTGGAAGTCTGAGGGGCAAGGAGTGGAGAAGGTGGAAAAAGTGGTGGTAGAGAAATTGATTTGGACTGATAAATTTATCAGACCTTGGGGAGACCATTTACCAGTCCAGTGCCCCCAATGTGCAACCATGCAGAAGTGGGAAGGTGGTTCTGCTGGTAAAACTAATACCTATGAGTGCAGGTATGCTCAATGTGGGTTTGAGAAAGGGCCTAACAAGGCAATGCTTCCACCAAAGAAATTTCCTCACTCCATTCCTCCTGATGCTATTACATTGAAACAAGGGAGAAAGGGAAATTCTTCCTGGTTACAGATGTCCCTTGAATAAATTACCTCAACTCTTGTAAATACCATATAACCATGTTGACCAGTAGTCAAAATCTTGCATCATTTCTCAAACTCTCTTGGAAATTTAATAATATATCTAATCATCAACAAAAAAAATTTCAGTAAAAAGTTATGTCTCTCCATCACAAATGGCAACACCCTCATAAATACATCCATCCCTTCAACAAGGTTGGTGTATCATAGGTTGATAACATGGTTAACAGACAGTGGCACTCCCAAGAGGTAGGTCCTCTCCCCAATGGGGTCTCCCACCAGTGAGGTTGGCCAACCCCACTCTCAGGACCTGGGCTCCCCCCCAGTAAGGTTGGCCAAACCCACTCTCAGGATGTCACTCCTCCCCCCAGTGAGGTCAGCCAAACCCACTCTCAGGATGTCACTCCCCCCCCCCCAGTGAGGTCAGCTGAACCCACTCTCAGGACATGGGCTCCCCCCCCAGTGAGGTCAGCTGAACCCACTTTCAGGACATCACTCCTCCCCCCAGTGAGGTCAGCCAAACCCACTCTCAGGACATCACTCCTCCCCCCAGCAAGGTCAGCTGACCCCACTCTCAGGACATCACTCCTCCCCCCAGCAAGGTTGGCTGACCCCATTCTCAGGACATTACTCCTCCCCCCAGCAAGGTCAGCCAACCCCACTCTCAGGACATCACTCCTCCCCCCAGTGAGGTTGGCCAACCCCACTCTCAGGACAAGGGCTCCCCTCCAGTGAGGTTGGCTGAACCCACTCTCAGGACAAGGGCTCCCCTCCAGTGAGGTCAGCTGAACCCACTCTCAGGACATCACTCCTCCCCCCAGCGAGGTTGGCCAACCCCACTCTCAGGACAAGGGCTCCCCTCCAGTGAGGTCAGCTGAACCCACTCTCAGGACATCACTCCTCCCCCCAGTGAGGTTGGCCAACCCCACTCTCAGGACAAGGGCTCCCCTCCAGTGAGGGCAGCTGAACCCACTCTCAGGACATCACTCCTTCCCCCAGTGAGGTCAGCCAAACCCACTCTCAGGACATCACTCCTCCCCCCAGTGAGGTTGTCCAAACCCACTCTCAGGACATCACTCCTCCCCCAGCAAGGTCAGCCAACCCCACTCTCAGGACAAGGGCTCCCCTCCAGTGAGGTCAGCCAAACCCACTCTCAGGACATCACTCCTCCCCCCAGTGAGGTCAGCTGAACCCACTCTCAGGACACAGACTCCCCCCCCAGTGAGGTTGGCTGAACCCACTCTCAGGATGACATTCTTCCCCCCAGTGAGGTTGGCTGAACCCACTCTCAGGATGACATTCTTCCCCCCAGTGAGGTTGGCTGAACTTACTCCCATGGTTTGGCCTACCTACCCTCAAGGAAGGTCAGCTGACATCAGCTAGTCCCACTTTTAGGTGGAAATGTACATATTGGGTGTCCCAGTTTCAGGACTATGGTTGAGTGAACTATGTGCAGGGAGGGGATCAGAGGGGATGATATGGTGTCCACTCACTGCCAAGTGGGAGTCTGTGGAGTGGGTGGGACAACTGGGGGTGGGGCAGAGGCTGAGAGTGCAGTTGGAGAATGCAGAACACCAGAATCGATCTGAGTGAGTGTCTGTAATAAGATTACCAAGGCCAGTGAGTTGAGATTCATCATAGCAGGGGGTGCAGGTTGAGCAGTAGCCTTGCATGCAGTGTAGGGAGGGAAGTCTCCCTACTAGGATATTTTATTTATTTCATTGCTTTTACTTGTTGATTTGTTTTCTTTACTTTTTCTTTATTTTTTTTACATAGTATTTTGTGGCTTATGTAAGCCCGTGTGAGTACTTCGAGCACAGTGTACATACTTAGAATAACAGATGCATTACCAGAGACGAGACAGACAGAATTCTGAGCCTGAGTGCTTGGAATATTATTTCTCCACTATCAGATGCTTGTTAGATGAATCTCAGTGTTCTATGGACTTTTAGGGCACGTTTTCTAGTCTTTTTCACTACTCTTTGACCTCTCTACCAGGCAACTCTATCCTCCTGGGTTGAACTGAGACCCCCTTCCAACAGGAGTCTACTCTAGCCTCCTCCCACTCTCCTTTTCCATCAATCCCTACAGCAGGATGGAGGATGGGAGCCTTGTTTTCCATGTTGAATGATTCAATATTTGGTGGCATAGCAATAGTTGCTTGACCATCCTCCTACCAATATGATTGTCAGTTTATGCTACATGTTTCATTCAGAAGCTTACCAAGGCTAAACACCAATCACAAGTCATGGCAGGTGTCAGGGGGATAGACCTGAGGAGACTGACATATGTCAGCCCTTCATCATGCTCATTCTTGTAAGCCTTCTGGAGCTTCAAATGCCATCATGTGAGGCAATTGTTGAGGTTAGCTTTCTTTGTACAATCAGATGCTCCCTGTAATCATAAACATTAGCTGCACTTGATGAATTCATAAAGATAAATACCTTGTTGCTGTTGGAGGAGGCTCTGAGTCATGCTTGGAACTCCCAGGGCTGCCTTTGGACCTCAAGCCTCAAGGTAACTTCTCAATGTACTGCATATCCATGAATAATTTTACCATTGGAGGCTTGTCTTCAGTAAGCTTCTTTACCATCTCCCTGTAATCAAGGATGTTGTCAACATTGATTGCATCCAATATGCATTGTCTACCAGTTGAGTTAGTGGGAGTTGCTGCAATCATGAAAAAAGTTACCCCTTTGCTTTCGATGGAATGTACTTCAGAGGGAAATGTTTCTTCTCGGTAACCTCATAGCCTGCTAGGCCATGCTTGAGGAGGATAGCTTGTAGAAACTCAATGTAGTTTGAACTGTTCAAAGTGAACAGTAGTTCCTTCATCTTGGTAGACTTCTCCTCCTTTGAGGTCATCTTCCCTTTTGCAGACATCTTCTTGACCTTCAAATAGACAGTCAGTAAGATGGAAAACAACTGTAGAAAATTGTCATCCTCCAGAGCTGGGGACAACATGACAGCCTAAGGACACAGAGATGCAATTTGTAATTAGGTTAGAAGAGACACTACTAATAATTACTAATGCCTATCTAGGGTTGTCTGGGGTCTCTCTCGGAAATCCCTGCTGAGTGGTTTTTGATTTTTGGTTTTCTGCTGACTTTTGAAAACCATTGTAACTACTACATTTCAGACCAAACAAATATTTTTGTATGAACAAATATGTCCTAGATATATGGTTTTATCAATAAGTTTAACAGATATGGCATGTGGGAGTGAGTCCCAAGTGGGCAAGCCCTTGGGATCCCTGATAGTCAATGGGTGGTTACTGGTTTGTGTATGTTGCTTCATTTGCTCCTCTCACTCCTTTCACTTATTCCACATGCTTTGCCTTTTTTTGGGTGACACTGACCATGTGGTTTGGTACCAAGAATGTGGACAGCCCACAAGGCCTCTACTAGTGTCTCCTCCCTCCCTCCCTCCCCCTCTCCATTCAAGCCCTTTCTGGTGGAATACAGGTCAATCCAATACAGAAATATCCCCTTGATCTGTGAGTACCTCTATTGATCTAGCTCAAATATCACTCTGATGATGGATGACAGATCTCCCCCACTGATAAGGCTGATAAGACTCATATTTTGCATTTTGAGGGTTTATTGTGTTTCCTTCTGCCCCTGGTAAGCCTACAAACCTTCCACCATTGCCCAGGAGCCTCTTGATCCCTTCTGATTACATTTTCTGACCATCTTGACATGGTTTTTAGTAGTTCTCTTTGGAATTCAGTTGGGCCATAATTTTTGCAATTTTGGCCCCATTCTTGGACAGGTCTTGGTCCAGGCTGCCTTGGTATGTGGCCCTGACCATCACTGTTAATCTCACCCATTTATGATGGCTTTTCACATGTCATTCCCATCAATTTTAGTGCATTTGTGTCATGTCCATTCTTGGACATGGATCTGTCCAGAGCATCTTGGTAAGACTACTACATATCATGGTCTTTGGAAAATTTACCTCCACAACTAAAGTGATTTTGTTGATTTGGGTACAATATCTGTGTCCAGGTCACCTGTGTGAGTGTATATATGTATCATCCTTATCTGCTGTCATCAGAAAAATCTAACTCAACAATGAAGCACTATATCTTTATAGACACTGTAGCACTGATAGCTGGATTGACAAGTCACTAATATGTAGCCAACATAGTTATTGTGCAGTATTACATAGAACAGCACAGCTTGAATAGTGTAGGCTTGCTACTATGTAACCAGCTGCTATGCATCCTGCATAGCTGGGTATAGTCATACTTGCACATGAATACTCTTCCTACCATGTCATGATAGCTATACAGTGAGCAACAAAAATGTTGCAATGTTTGCAACATTTTGATTATGTGTAAGATATCTTGGGATTGGTTGTGGCTGTGCTAATGCCATAGGGAAGACAATTGTAGCCCTTGGTCCCAGCTTTCTTTGGTGGTCTTCCCAAGCTCAGGAGTGAAGTGGCTGTGATGGTATGGGCCAATTACTAAGGCCTATGCATTGCAACATTTTTGTTGCTGACATCATGGTGGATGCAATCTACAATGTGGAGTATGTATTCATGCCAGGAATGCCAGATATTGATTACATAATATATCACATGATCAATCCAATTATTTGTCAGGATGCAAACAAAGCCAAACATTGAACTTGCATCATTTATCCTCTATCCTGTACCACAACTGCAAACACTGCCTATCTGGCTCATCAGGGTTACTCTCTCAGGGAAATGTCAGCAAAATCTGGTCCTCACAGCACTACAATGAGTAGGGTGTATGGCCAGCACCATTTGTTCCTTAAAAAAGCTGCAAAAAGTCACCCCTGTGCTGTTTCCCCCACTAATGCCTGAGGGGTCCTGATGCTAATCCATACTGGGAAAGCTGGAAATTCCATGGAGGTCAATCTGGCACTTCAGGACATGAAGAGTGAACTAATATGCTCCCAACTAATGTATTTCTGCCAAAGAGAAGCTGGCACCAAGGTTGGGATGAGCCATAACCTCCTTTGCACACCAGGTGGTCATCAAGGGTCAGCAAGAATATGGCCTGTACTGAACTGTGGATGCCTGGGAAAGGAACATTTGGTCATTAGTGACCAGTGGAGACACTGAGGGGCACATTGCAGCAAGGAATCTGCACCCTGGAAGCCCAGTAGGCTATCCCACCCATGACCACCTAGTGTGCAAAGGAGGTTATGGCTCATCCCAACCTTGGTGCCAGCTTCTCTTTGGCAGAAATACATTAGTTGGGAGCATATTAGTTCACTCTTCATGTCCTGAAGTGCCAGATTGACCTCCATGGAATTTCCAGCTTTCCCAGTATGGATTAGCATCAGGACCCCTCAGGCATTAGTGGGGGAAACAGCACAGGGGTGACTTTTTGCAGCTTTTTTAAGGAACAAATGGTGCTGGCCATACACCCTACTCATTGTAGTGCTGTGAGGACCAGATTTTGCTGACATTTCCCTGAGAGAGTAACCCTGATGAGCCAGATAGGCAGTGTTTGCAGTTGTGGTACAGGATAGAGGATAAATGATGCAAGTTCAATGTTTGGCTTTGTTTGCATCCTGACAAATAATTGGATTGATCATGTGATATATTATGTAATCAATATCTGGCATTCCTGGCATGAATACATACTCCACATTGTAGATTGCATCCACCATGATGTCAGCAACAAAAATGTTGCAATGCATAGGCCTTAGTAATTGGCCCATACCATCACAGCCACTTCACTCCTGAGCTTGGGAAGACCACCAATAGAAAGCTGGGACCAAGGGCTACAATTGTCGTCCCTATGGCATTAGCACAGCCACAACCAATCCCAAGATATCTTACACATAATCAAAATGTTGCAAACATTGCAACATTTTTGTTGCTCACTGTAAGTGGTACTGCACCTTGAATCATTGAAATCATTGACAACCATCAACCATACACCTTGTGCCAATTCTTCAGCTTCCATCATTTTGATTCCACAACACAACAGTTCAGCATAACATGCCCAGCTAACCAAATTCAAAAAACCTGTCTACATGTATCAAATCCTGAGGAGCTGATCAACTAGTTATGCAGATATTTGATTTGTGCCTAACATCAACTCATGTTGTCATTGAGGGAATTCAGGTGAGTTTTACCTATTTTTCCCTCATCCAATTTGTTAATTGTATATGTGGTAGCCTTGCATTTGGTGTAGACATACAGACTTTGGCATGTACCATTAAAATGACAGACATGTATGAGATTTCCTTTCATCCACTCCAAGTCACTTATGGGTTATCATCTACCATCTCCCCTGCATCAATATGCCAAACTGTCTACTCTGTCTCAAGAGTTTTTCAAGTGCCTGAAGGGTGATGACTTACTTTGCACAGCCCAAGTCCAAGTGCCATGCTTCATGGCAGCAAGAACAACTTGGTCTCTGCCTCTATTCCTCATCATCTGCTGACAACAGTACATGTAGCTCCTCCCCAACATTTTCAGACCATGAGCTCGCTGCTAATGATGATTTTGATCAAGGGAGGGAGGAAAGAATCTGGGAGTTATCTGCAGCTGAATCTACCATCCTCCTTGCTGGCTTAGGTCAAGGATGCCAAGCCCAGCACTTCCCCAATGCAGGTACCATTTTTGGTGTTGGCATTATGTTTCTTAGATGTTTTGAGATGGATCAGCACTCTTCCTTCCACCTTACAAACTGATACTATCCCTTTGCCAACCTTGATGATTGGGAGATGGCCAACTTCCTTTTGCAATCTAAACTGAGTATGGTGAAGATCAATACCTATCTATCATTGAAAATGGTGCATCCAAGCCAACAGTCCTGTCCATGTCATGCCCTCATTATATTTTGTTAACTAACTGCTTCTCAGGTATGCAAGGTACTGCTTTCCTTCTGGACAGCCAAGGAACTGCAACACTGGGCTGAACTACTTCCAACCAGGCCATGCTGGAATTACAGGATTGTCAATACACCCTACCCCATGAAGAGTCCAGCTATTCTGTACTTTCATGATCCCCTTGACTGCATTGAAGCACTGTTCAACCATCTGTATTATGCAGATCATATGATCTATACCCCATTCTGTGTATTTACAAGTGCAGAGAGGGTTGTCAGGGAGTTCAGTGAATGGATGAGTGGGGACATAGCATGGCAGATGCACATAGGTCATTATGGTGCACAATGTACTTACACTGATTTCATCCTGTCTAATCTTCCAGCAGGGGCTACATTGTGTGGCATAGTCCTCTTATCTGACAAGACTCACATAACAAATATGTGTGGTGGCAAAGTTGCTCACCCACTCCTCATCAGCCTTGCAAACATCAAGATGGCTGTGTGGAACAAGGCATCTTCACATGCATTCTTACTCAATGCCCTCATACCAGTCATCAAGTTTATTCACCCCCTGCCTAGGACATGTTCTGTGCTTGGAGTGCACCTCTTTCACAAGTGTCTTGACATAATTCTTCAGCCCCTGAAACTTGCTGTGCAAGTTGGGTGGATGACATCTGATCCTGTTGGAGGACTTGGTCACTGTTTCATGCCGCTGGCTGTCTACATTGTCAATACTCCAGAAGCATGTATGCTTGCATGTGTCCATGGAAAGATGTCTCCAGTAACCATGGCCAGCCACAAGCACTTCAGCAATGCATTTCACCATGAATGCCACACTGGGGAAAAGACACTTTCCCAACCCTCTCAAATCCAGTGTGATCCAAATGATGTGGAGAGGTAGTTTATCCTCTGCAAGCAATTCAGGTTGAGTGGGATTGCAAGGTTGTTCTGGTGAAACTGGCCCTTATCCAATCCTGATGATTTCCTTCTGCTGGAACCATTACATCACTGGTACCAGAAGTTTTGGGACCATGATGTCCAATGGTGCAAAAACACTCTTGGCTCACAAGGACTCAGCTTCCACCACTCAGTCTTACATCCAATTGTTGGCATGCACCACATCAGCAAATCACCAAAAATGCCCCAGAGTGTCACATATTCTTGTAATGTCACAGTATCCCACAGTGCCATACAGCACCCCAGAGCCCCCAGTGTGTCCCAGTGCCACAGCAATTTCATGTCACAGTAAGCTACAGTACTACATGTCATCCCAGGGTACCCAGAGAGCCCCAGTGCCACAGATATTTCAGTAGAATCAGCACACAATAAAACACTAAACAAATAGTAGACTACACAACACTACCTAACAGTACATACATTTGGTAGTGAAAAATGTAGACTACATAGCACTAATAGTGTACACAAATTTCGCAATTTTGACTACCAACTAAGTGTGGTGTTTATTAGGATTTGGTTAGCAAAGTGTTGTGTACACTTGTCATTACCAAAAGTGTAGTAAATTTCGCATTTTTGACTACCAACTCAGTGTAGTGTTTATTAGGATTTGATTAGCAAAGTGTTGTGTACACTTTTCATTAACAAAAGTGTAGTAAAGTTTGCATTTTTGACTACCAACTGAGTGTAGTGTTGGTTAGTATTTGATCAGCAAAGTGTTGTGTACATATTCAATTACCAAAAGTGTAGTAAAGTTCGCTTTTTTGACTACCAAGTAAGTGTAGTGTTTATTAGTTTTGATCAGCAAAGTGTTGTGTACCCTAATAAACACTACACTTAGTTGGTAGTCAAAAAAGTGAACTTTACTACACTTTGGGCAATCAAAAGTGTACACAACACTTACTAATAAACACTACACTTAATTGGTAGTCCTTTACTACACAGTGTTGTGTACATATTTCATTAGCCACTTTTATTTTTTGATGTGCTGGGTCTCTGGACCTTGCAAATATCTCGCCCAAAAAAGGAGATATTGCCAAGGTAAGCATATCTCCATGGTCCTATGATCATAGGCTACAACTTTCATTATGACATTGTGGCTGTACAATTACTCCATATAGTAGATTTTTTGACTTCTGAGTCTCACCAATGTGCTGTGGCAAATTCAAACTCAGATAGAAATTTGTGGGGGTGTGCCACAGCTGGCTTTGAAAGTTGCTGAGGTAAGCAATCAGAAGTATATAAACCTGCTCACTCCAACACCACAACTCTTTCCATTACCACCACCATCTCCTCTCATCATCATTGTCATCCCTCCCTCTGATGATCCACCAGAGGGGGGGGGTGGCAGAGGGAGGGGGGTAGGTTCCCTCATCTCCTCTTGTTGTTGTTGTCCCTCCCTCTGATGTCCACCAGAGGGGGGGTGGCAGAGGGAGGGGGGTAGATTCCCTGTGAGGCTGTGCCTACTTAGCATAGATATGTAGTCCCTGTACCATTGTAATTAAAGTAATTATATAAAAATATAATTCAATAATTAGCTGACTACATGCTAAGTTGAGTGTGGGAATCTGTATACTGAAACAGTCTTGGGGGTAAGTCTGTACAGAGGGGGTCTGTCTTGCTGATGTAGTAGTAAGAAAAACTAGGGGTAGCTGGGTACATCTGGTGTGTTCTGTGGTGGGCTGTCCAGAATGGACCACCCTGGGGGCTCTGGCTCTCTGGGGCTCTGTCCAGTACTGTCCAGAACAAAAGTGATTTACTGATGCCATTTCAATCATGGTATCATGACATTGAAACAGGTTACTGGTCAGGTTCAGAGAGACATGCAGCATTATATGATAGCTGTCATTGGTGGGGCTGCATCACAGGATGTAGTGATCACAGTCTGTGCCCTCATGGACTTTTGGTACTTGGCTCTAGCATCTAGGACCACTTTGATCACACAGGATAATATTAGCACAGCCCTTTTGGAGTTTCACAATCATAAGGATGCCATCACTAGCAAAGGCTTGTGGAGAGGGACAGAGAGCAGGGCAGCTCTTGACCATTGGCTGATACCAAAGCTGGAATTGATGCAAAGTGTCACACTGAGCATCAGTGAGCTTGGTGTGCCTGTGCAATGGTCAGCAGACACAACAGAACACACTCACATTGAGGTGATCAAGGAACCTGCCACATCCATGACCAATAATCAGAATTATGGTGGGCAAATTTGCCATTATCTAGACCATGTTGAAAGGTGCCAGCTATTCAAGACAGCAATTTGTCTCAGTGCACTGAACAGTACCAATGATGTTTGTGATCGCAATGTCTTGGATTCAACTGTTGAGGATTGCAGTTCTAGGGACAATGAGACAACCATGGAAGACAGTGAAGAAGATGCCATGATGATCCTGAATGACATCAGGCATGACCCATCCTCCCATGGGTTGGCTGAGCTGGCTGGGGGATGCCACATCCTCCTGGAAGTGGGGTAGACCAAGGTCAGCCCACTCCACCAGGAGAAGACCCAGCCTTGGGTTGGCTACCTGCAGTAAGGGGAGGAGGCACAGGGGGCAGCCAGGACCCATGCTCTGGTTGTGGGGTTGAATAACATAATGTCTTTTAGGCAATTGTTAGGGGAGTGTCACCTGATGTTTAGATGGGATGCTTGAAATTGAATAATATTAGCTTATGGGGGTCCAGTCAGTTTTCATGGCCATCACTGTCAGATGTTGCCAGTCTAGATCCTAATTCACTGGTGTTTATAGAAGGTACATGTCATGATATCTATAATGTGATTTCAAACCAAGAAGATTCCCCCTTTTTCCCTTGCTGAAGTTGGGTGGCACCTTTTGGCATGGAAAATGACCATGATTTAGGTGGGAGGGACTTGCCATCTGGCCCCATGTTTTTTCACAGTCAGTATATTTGCACTCAGAAGATAGAGTCTTCCTTGCAGAGCCTATCCCTATCACCCACTTTCTGTATAGTTCCACATTGAGGGCACTGGACTGGCAAGTGGTTATCCCAGGGTATGATGTGCTTGTCAGTCCAGATAAGCTTTCTTACCACCAGGCCTTTTTCCTCCCAAACAATCAAAACAATGTCAGAATGCCTACCCAGCATTGCACAGTCATGAAGGGCAGAGAGTGCAGCAGTTGACACATCAAAGCCTTGAATGATTGTGTTATCAATGAGGCTGTGGAGGTAGGTGGCTGTGGCAGCTATTTGGCGATGTGGAGCATCAAATAATAACATGGACCTTGGCTTGAAACTGGGAAATGTGAGTCAGAGGAATAAATAGCAGAAGAGGAAACCTACAGTTGAGCAGCTTCTTTTACCTCATTGAAACTTTGTTCCTGGGTGATCATAGAACCACAGACATAAAAAAACTATGTCTGCACCCTTGACAACTTCCTTGAGGGGACTGAGAAGCAGTTGGAGAAACTGGCCAGGATGCAGCAACTCCTCCTCTGCCTCCTCATTCTCCAAGGATGGTCATGATGATGATGATAAAATAATGTTTATCATAATTCAGTTATCCAAAATAACACTTTATTTAACATTACTTGTGTTCTCATATAATTGTTTTTGCTAATTACATGCTAATAACATTGTATGTGTTGTGCACCAAAAACATAGTACAATGTTGTTGCCACTTCAGGTAACCCTTTTCTGTAAGCATTTAGGCTGAAGAGTTTCTCCAAATCATTCAAGCTAAATGCCTCTTGGACCAAGGTCATCCCAGGGACATCCATTCATGTCCCAGGGTAAAGCATGTTTCTAGGCACTGGATTAGATGGGATTTCCCATGTTCCCTGCCCTTGGATTTGCAATACTTTGGGACATCCCATTGTTGCCTTAGGTGGCTGGGGTCCCTTGCCCAAACAGTGCAGCCATATTAGCATTACAAATCTTGCTTCTGAGGAGAACATTGCTATCATGATCAGGCACCATCATGTCCATAATATACATGTGAAGCTAGGAAAGAAATTTGGCAAGCCATACCTTGGAATGCCCTCCACAACCATCACCAGGAAGTAACATACATCCAATTCCACATGTGAAGATCAGTAATATGAGAAGCAAGCAAGCAGCTGGATATAGATTTGAACACAACAAGATGGTTTATGGTAATGTGGTGCAGTGGAGTAGCATGTGGGCCACCAAATGTCAAGTATACCAGTCCACTTACTACATCAGAGTGATTAATTACTCTCTAACAGAAAATGCCCATGGTCAGACACTGATTGGCTTGATTTCACTACTACATATGATTGCCATTTCACCCTACATTCTGTATCCTCCATTCTGTTGCTTTGCTTTGAGGGCTGTTCTGAGACATCCCATATACAGCATTGAAAGCAAATGGGATGTCACATGGCAGCCTCAAAGGCTACTATGGGACATCCCATCTACATCTTTGAAGGCAAAGTGGGATGTCCCATGACAGCCTCACAGGCTATGGTGGGAAATCCCACTGGCAAATGGGATGTCCCATGGCAGCCTCAGAGGCTATTATGGGACATCCCATCTACATTTCTGAAGGCAAATGGGATGTCCCATGGCAGCCTCAGAGGCTATTATGGGACATCCCACCTACATCTCTGAAGGCAAGTGGGATGTCCCATTACAGCCTCAGAGGCTATGGTGGGACATCCCACCAGCACATGGGATGTCCCATGGCAGCCTCAGAAGCTATTATGGGACATCCCATGTACATCTCTGAAGGCAAGTGGGATGTCCCATAACAGCCTCAGAGGCTATGGTGGGACATCCCACCAGCACATGGTATGTCCCATGCCAGCCTCAGAGGGTCCCCACCCTCCCCCATCATAGTCTGACCCATCTGATCACCCCATGCTTCCCCCTAGTACTCTTCAACCACTCCAAAGACCCCACTCACACTCTCAAATAATTACCAGAAGTATAACATATTTAATTAGGTAATATAGACAGGTACTTGATTAGCAAATGATAGTAGTGTCTGCATTCTGGACTACCAAAAGTGAAGTGTAATTGATTAGCAAATGTATAGCATCCCACTTTGTTGGAGACCTAAGTATAGGGTATCAACTACCAAAGTGTAGTGAAATTAATTAGTGAATGTGTAGCAGTGTCCAGATTTTTGACTACCATGACTAGCAAATGGGTGCTAGTCCCTACCAAGTGAAGTGGAGTTGTGTGGTAGTAGTGTTGACCACCAAAGGTGTAGTGTAGTGGATTAGCAAATGTGTACTTGTGTTGACAAACATAAAGTGTAGTGTAGTTGATTAGCAAATGCATGCTTGCATTGACAAACAAAAGTGTAGTGAAATTGATTAGCAAATGTGTGGTAGTGTTGACAAGCAAAAATGTAGTGTAGTTGAATTAGTGAGTGCATGGTCATGTTGACTGCCAGAAGTGTGGTGTGGTTATTTAACAAATGCATGGTAGTGTTGGCTATCCAAGGTGTGGTGTACTTGACTATCAAATGTGCAGTAGCAGTGTTGACAAACAAGAATGTTGATTGGCAAGTGTGTGACAGCAATGTCTAATGAAATTGTAGTGTAGTTGATTAGCAAAAGTGGACAAGCATTGGGTATCAAAGGTGTAGTGTACTTGATTAGCAAATGTGCAGTAGGGTTGACCCCAAAGTGTAGTGTACTTGACTAGCAAATGTGCAGAAGTGCTGACAAACAAATGTGTGGTAGTGTTGACTAGGGTTTCATTATTGTTGTGTTGTGTACATTTTTGATTATCAAAAGTGTAGCAAAGTCTGCTTTTTTGACTACCAACTAAGTGTAATGTTTATAGTTTCTGATTAGTGAAGTGTTGGGTACACTTTTGATTACCAAAAGTGTAGTATCTATTAGTGTATGATTAGTAAAGTGTGGTGTGCACTGTTGATTACCAACACTGTAATAAACTTTGCATTTTTGACTGCCCAAGATGTGCAGTGTTTATTAGGGTTTAATTAGTGAAGTGTAGTAAAGTTTGCATTTTTGACTACCTAATGAGTTGAGTGTTTATTAGTGTTTGATTAGTGAAGTGATGTGTACACTGTTGATTACCAAAGGTGTTGTAAACTTCACATCTCTGACTACCTAAGATGTGAGTAGTGCTTATTAGTGTTTGATTAGTGCAGGGGTGTGTACACTTTTGATTGCCAAAAGTGTTGTAAAAGTCTGCATTCTTGACTAGCTAATAAGTGTAGTGTTTATTGGTATTTCATTAGTGTTGTGGTGTGTACAGTTTTGATTATCAAAAGTGTGGTAAAGTCTGCTTTTTTGACTACCAACCAAGTGTAATGTTTGGAGGTGTTTCATTAGTGTTGCGGCGCACACACTCTCGATTACCAAAAGTGTAGTAAAGTCCACTTTTTTGACTACCAACTAAGTGCACCATTTATTAATGTTTCATTAGTGTTGAGGTGTGTGCAATTTTGATTACCAAAAGTGTAGTAAAGTCCGCTTTTTTGACTACCAACTGTGTGCTTTAGGCTTGCATCCTGATTCCTGTGCTGAATTCTGCTGCCCTGGATGGATTGAGGGTGATGACTCACATCTTATCTGGCATCTAAACCACCCGATTGAGGGTGAAGGGTACAATGTTCCTGTGAAAGCATTTGGGTGGTTTAGATGCCAGATAAGATGTGAGTCATCACCCTCAATCCATCCAGGGCAGCAGAATTCAGCACAGGAATCAGGATGCAAGCCTAAAGCACACAGTTGGTAGTCAAAAAAGCGGACTTTACTACACTTTTGGTAATCAAAATTGCACACACCTCAACACTAATGAAACATTAATAAATGGTGCACTTAGTTGGTAGTCAAAAAAGTGGACTTTACTACACTTTTGGTAATCGAGAGTGTGTGCGCCGCAACACTAATGAAACACCTCCAAACATTACACTTGGTTGGTAGTCAAAAAAGCAGACTTTACCACACTTTTGATAATCAAAACTGTACACACCACAACACTAATGAAATACCAATAAACACTACACTTATTAGCTAGTCAAGAATGCAGACTTTTACAACACTTTTGGCAATCAAAAGTGTACACACCCCTGCACTAATCAAACACTAATAAGCACTACTCACATCTTAGGTAGTCAGAGATGTGAAGTTTACAACACCTTTGGTAATCAACAGTGTACACATCACTTCACTAATCAAACACTAATAAACACTCAACTCATTAGGTAGTCAAAAATGCAAACTTTACTACACTTCACTAATTAAACCCTAATAAACACTGCACATCTTGGGCAGTCAAAAATGCAAAGTTTATTACAGTGTTGGTAATCAACAGTGCACACCACACTTTACTAATCATACACTAATAGATACTACACTTTTGGTAATCAAAAGTGTACCCAACACTTCACTAATCAGAAACTATAAACATTACACTTAGTTGGTAGTCAAAAAAGCAGACTTTGCTACACTTTTGATAATCAAAAATGTACACAACACAACAATAATGAAACCCTAGTCAACACTACCACACATTTGTTTGTCAGCACTTCTGCACATTTGCTAGTCAAGTACACTACACTTTGGGGTCAACCCTACTGCACATTTGCTAATCAAGTACACTACACCTTTGATACCCAATGCTTGTCCACTTTTGCTAATCAACTACACTACAATTTCATTAGACATTGCTGTCACACACTTGCCAATCAACATTCTTGTTTGTCAACACTGCTACTGCACATTTGATAGTCAAGTACACCACACCTTGGATAGCCAACACTACCATGCATTTGTTAAATAACCACACCACACTTCTGGCAGTCAACATGACCATGCACTCACTAATTCAACTACACTACATTTTTGCTTGTCAACACTACCACACATTTGCTAATCAATTTCACTACACTTTTGTTTGTCAATGCAAGCATGCATTTGCTAATCAACTACACTACACTTTATGTTTGTCAACACAAGTACACATTTGCTAATCCACTACACTACACCTTTGGTGGTCAACACTACTACCACACAACTCCACTTCACTTGGTAGGGACTAGCACCCATTTGCTAGTCATGGTAGTCAAAAATCTGGACACTGCTACACATTCACTAATTAATTTCACTACACTTTGGTAGTTGATACCCTATACTTAGGTCTCCAACAAAGTGGGATGCTATACATTTGCTAATCAATTACACTTCACTTTTGGTAGTCCAGAATGCAGACACTACTATCATTTGCTAATCAAGTACCTGTCTATATTACCTAATTAAATATGTTATACTTCTGGTAATTATTTGAGAGTGTGAGTGGGGTCTTTGGAGTGGTTGAAGAGTACTAGGGGGAAGCATGGGGTGATCAGATGGGTCAGACTATGATGGGGGAGGGTGGGGACCCTCTGAGGCTGGCATGGGACATACCATGTGCTGGTGGGATGTCCCACCATAGCCTCTGAGGCTGTTATGGGACATCCCACTTGCCTTCAGAGATGTACATGGGATGTCCCATAATAGCTTCTGAGGCTGCCATGGGACATCCCATGTGCTGGTGGGATGTCCCACCATAGCCTCTGAGGCTGTAATGGGACATCCCACTTGCCTTCAGAGATGTAGGTGGGATGTCCCATAATAGCCTCTGAGGCTGCCATGGGACATCCCATTTGCCTTCAGAAATGTAGATGGGATGTCCCATAATAGCCTCTGAGGCTGCCATGGGACATCCCATTTGCCAGTGGGATTTCCCACCATAGCCTGTGAGGCTGTCATGGGACATCCCACTTTGCCTTCAAAGATGTAGATGGGATGTCCCATAGTAGCCTTTGAGGCTGCCATGTGACATCCCATTTGCTTTCAATGCTGTATATGGGATGTCTCAGAACAGCCCTCAAAGCAAAGCAACAGAATGGAGGATACAGAATGTAGGGTGAAATGGCAATCATATGTAGTAGTGAAATCAAGCCAATCAGTGTCTGACCATGGGCATTTTCTGTTAGAGAGTAATTAATCACTCTGATGTAGTAAGTGGACTGGTATACTTGACATTTGGTGGCCCACATGCTACTCCACTGCACCACATTACCATAAACCATCTTGTTGTGTTCAAATCTATATCCAGCTGCTTGCTTGCTTCTCATATTACTGATCTTCACATGTGGAATTGGATGTATGTTACTTCCTGGTGATGGTTGTGGAGGGCATTCCAAGGTATGGCTTGCCAAATTTCTTTCCTAGCTTCACATGTATATTATGGACATGATGGTGCCTGATCATGATAGCAATGTTCTCCTCAGAAGCAAGATTTGTAATGCTAATATGGCTGCACTGTTTGGGCAAGGGACCCCAGCCACCTAAGGCAACAATGGGATGTCCCAAAGTATTGCAAATCCAAGGGCAGGGAACATGGGAAATCCCATCTAATCCAGTGCCTAGAAACATGCTTTACCCTGGGACATGAATGGATGTCCCTGGGATGACCTTGGTCCAAGAGGCATTTAGCTTGAATGATTTGGAGAAACTCTTCAGCCTAAATGCTTACAGAAAAGGGTTACCTGAAGTGGCAACAACATTGTACTATGTTTTTGGTGCACAACACATACAATGTTATTAGCATGTAATTAGCAAAAACAATTATATGAGAACACAAGTAATGTTAAATAAAGTGTTATTTTGGATAACATGCTTCAGACATAGTACATATCTCTGTTTTCTATGTTTTTATCATGTTATTAGTCATAACATCAATCAATGCTTCCAGTGTAAGATGTAATGATCTGACACAATGAGGTGTGCTGCTTTATGTGGGGAGTTCAAACTAACATTGCTGGGTGCACTGAACTATGATATGAATACATAAGTATGTGTGTCATCTGCAGTGTGGTGTACTATATGCTGGTGAACATGTATGAATACCAGGGCAGGCCCTGATGGCATGTATGCCATGCTTTTTTTCTTTGAACCTCAGACACAACATGAGGGATAGCTGACAGTATAAATAGGTAGCATTTACAGTCTGATGACCAGCAGGTTGCACAGGGAACATACTCTGCCAACTCAACCACCTGCTCTAGCTCTGCAGTCCAGTCATGTCCCATGTGGGTAATGACAATGACCTCTCAGAAGATGACTTTGATCTTGACAATGTTAGCAATGATGCTTGAGACTCAGAGAGTGATACCAGCGACCTTGAGGAAATGAGAAGGGTTTTGCAAGTCCCAGGTCTGAGTGCAGAGGCACACAAACTGCATAAGGTGATCCCAATGACATCTACAAGCTTGCCTACACTCAACTATCACTACTCACTAATACTTTCCCTTAGGCACTAGCAATTTCTCAGAAGGCATATATGGATGTGCAGACTGAACTGCACAGCATTCAAAAAGAACTTGCCACTCTTTCTTCTGCCATACCTGCCTGCAAGTGCAACCATGTGTTGAACAAGACAGAGACTGTCAACAGCAATATAACCAAGGAGGCCAAAAAATATGTTATGCTTTACTCCTTCTGGCTTACTGACAGTGTCTTTCCAATGACCTCCAACCCTGATGTTGACCCACACAGTCCATCATGCTGGACTTCGCATGAGGCCAGGGTCAAGGGCATGAGAGCTGAACTGTACAGTGTCATCCTGAAGTCTCTGCATGAGGCGATGGCACAGTACCTGCATTTTGGTTCAGTTGTATGCAATCCCATTGTAAGACCTCTTCCAGTCTGGAGGCTAACTATTACATGGTCAGTTTACTAGTGCCCTTGGTCAAGAGTGATCCAACATCCTCAAGTCTGTTAAAGACTCTGCTTCCCTGATTTTCATGCAGTACAAACTCGACCTGTCCATGCTTTCTACTCAGGACCCCTGCAAGCAGATGGACCCCAACTTTCAATTGCTGCTGATGAGGAATAATGAATACACCCAGCTTGTGCCAGTTCTGTTCAAAAATCACGAGTTCATGGTCCCTGATGAATTCCTCAAGAGTCCTGTTGTTGTTTCTGTAAGTGTAATCACCTTTAACTATGTTTGGCATCATGGAGGCTAACCGCTAGGTAATAGATCATCCATGTTCTTGTGTTCAGAAAGGTGTCTCTCTCTAACCAGAAGTGGGGCTGACCAAAAGCAAGAGGGCAATGACTGGGACTGATGAGTGCAACAGAGGGACTTATTGCAGGCACCACAACCTTGGTAGGTGTTTTATGCCAATCCTTTGACAAAGTATAACTAATGTCCTTCTAATTAAAGGCTCACTTTCTGCTGTCGGCTGACCCAGAGCTTGGAGCAGTTGGCACAGTGACCAGCATCCCCTATCATGACAACTTTGAGTTCTATCTATAATGATTGTTTAAGCATATGCATTGGGCTATTGAGGTCATGGAGAATGTCAATCACAAAGCCTTCAGCTCACAGTCAAAGCGAACCAATGAGGATTCACCTTCAGTATCTAGCCTGCCATCATGCACTTGGGAAGATGATTTCCTTGAGGAGATGGAAAATGAAATGACATCATCAAGTCCTACACCTGCTAATGCTATGAATCTTTCTCTGACACCCACCACATCGCACCCACTATCCCCTATCAGTGGCACTACAGCCACTGTACCCACTTCTGTGTCTAGTACTGGAGGGAACTCAGTAAGTGTCTCAGCAATGTCCCAACTACAGGTTGAGGTTGGTCAACTGAGCATAAGCAACAACCCTGCTGCACTGCCCAAGTCGACTTTGGCTTCAAGCAGTCACAGTATCCCTGCATCTCAGAGAATTTCACCTCTTCTGGCACATCCTCCTGACTCTACATCATCGTCCACTAGTGCACAGCCTGAACCTGAAAAGCAGATGACACATGGCTGCCCAACCAAGCCCAGGGCAAAGAAATAGTACCATCTACCATTGGCTCCCATATGGTGCTTTGTGATTAACAGCTCATAAGTCATCTATTAGCATCTGCCATCAGGATAGTTTAGCTCACACTATGTGTGTGACAATACTGGCTCAACTCCCTCCCCTTGTCTCGACTTTGACTCACTGAACTTGTCATAACATTCCTGTGGTGATCTATCATGTGTGGAATCTGACACATTATGCACATTCCCCTCATTGAATTAATATTGTCTCACTCACTCTGGTACTTGTCTGGTAATTAGAGCCCAAAAAATATAACCTGACATGATTCTGACTTATTAGTGAGAATTGTCATGATAACTGGTATTAAGTAAATCCATTAGTGTGCACTCATAATCACTTGCTCTGCTCAGAGCAATGTCAATGTTACTTCCATGCTGAATCTGGCTCAATTGCAGAAATCAGTTTTCAGCAGTCATTCATATACATTTACATAGGGACCATCCATTGTACAGAGTTTATTATTATTAATAACCATTGTCATTGTCAGTCTACTGTTACAGTATGTTTAGTAGTACTTAAACATCCACTGAAGAATAGCATGTTGTTTTCCCTGGCCATTGCCTGTCATATGAAGAAAGAAATTATGCTCTGGAGCATATTTTGTATGGGCCAGTTGGCATGAGTGACAATCATTGTTTGGCATAATAAATTGTATTATAAAGGGGCAGGCTCCACATTAAGATATCATAATTATGTAAGTGGGCAGCATAGCAATGACATTAACACTTAATCTTTCTTTGCTTCCCTCCATCACCCTCCTTTATAATAATACTCCTTTCCATTGCCATTGAACTGAATCAACCACTTCCCTGCTGACTGGCGATGTTAAAAGACTAACAGTAGCTCTTAGGAACCTAGGAATTACTCTCTTGCCCATCCACCTCTGTTCCCAAACCCACCATCTGTCACAATGGCGGTGAATACAACTCCTAGATGACCAAAGCCATTCCTCTGGTCCTTCCAGAATCAGCCCATCCTGGCAGTGAGTATTGTCTGATGTTGTAATCCCTTGTGTTGCTTGCTCCCTTACAAACTGTATTTGTAGACTTTGAAATGGACAGAGCTTATATTTTACTACAGAGGTGGTCATAATATCATTGTTCATTTTGCTTACATTTTTGCTGACTGCCAGCCTTAGGTTATGCAGATGGTAGCATAAGCCCTGCCAATTTTCTATGTTTGCAATGAGTCTACCCAGCCACACCATGCCCCAGTGGCAGACACCAGGTGCTGCTCTCCAAAAAACTTGCAACACAGCTGCCCCACATGAAACCAAGCAATGCTCCAAGTTTGCCAGGAATGCCAAAAAGAGTCACCAAGGTATGTTTAGTGCCATGCACTGGGCTATGAGTTTAGTTAACAGTTGGCATTGTATAGTCAATGAAGCTCACAAAAGCGCAGCATGCCATGAAAACCAATGAGGAGTATGGTTCAACTAGCTGCAGTGTGCTTCACATTTATCTGGCAGCATGCAGACTTAATGACTCACTACTTGGCTGTTCTGCTTGTCCATTTCCAAAGCCACCCACCATGCATTGACTGAATCCAACCAAGCTGCTCATGCTTCACCCTGTGACATCCTTATTACCTTTGCTATTGATGCAGCTACAGGCATTGCTGATTTGATCATCAAGAGTCATATTGAACATAACAGCATTATTATCATGTCATGCAATACCAAGGTCATATCATTGGCTGCCACTAAATTATTTGGCTACTAACCTACTCTACCAGCAGTTCATGATGGCTACATTCAAACAAATGCTCTTCTTGCCATGGACCCAGCTGCCCAAGCATGCCTGTAGCCCCAACTTTGTTGATGTCCCATTTGTTCATGAAACCCACCACCTCTATCTGTCTCCAGTGCTTTCAGTCCCTGTGGCAAGTATGTTCCCAATGGTTCCTGGTATGACAAGACAATGTGTCAGGCATGCTTTTATCATGGAACCTTGAGGATGTTGTAGTCCAGAAACATGACATGCATTTCCTCAAGATGGTGGACATCCCTCAGTTGACCCTGTATGCTGTATTACTATGACTGTATCCAACATTGCAGTTAGTAGATACAGGAATTATAAACATACAGTGAGCAACAAAAACATTGCAATGTTTGCAACATTTTGATTGTGTGTAAGATAGCTTGGGACTGGTTGTGGCAGTGCTAATGCCATAGGGAGAACAATTGTAGCCCTTGGTCCCAGCTTTCTATTGGTGGTCTTCACAAGGTCAGGAGTGAAGTGGCTGTGATGGTATGGGCCAAGTACTAAGGCCTATGCATTGCAATGTTTTTGTTGCTGACATCATGGTGGATGCAATCTACAGTGTGGAGTATGTATTCATGGCAGGAATGCCAGCTATTGCTTACATAATATATCACATGATCAATCCAATGATTTGTCAGCATGTAAACAAAGCCAAACATTGAACTTGCATCATTTATCCTCTATCCTGTACCACAACTCCAAAACCTGCCTATCTGGCTCATCAGGGTTACTCTGTCAGGGAAATGTCAGCAAAATATGGTCCTCACAGCACTACCATGAGTAGGATGTATGGCCAGCACCATTTGTTCCTTAAAAAAGTCACCCCTGTGCTGTTGCCCCCACTAATGCCTGAGGGGTGCTGATGCTAATCCATACTGGGAAAGCTGAAAATTCCATGGAGGTCAGTTTGGCACTTCAGGACATGAAGAGTGAACTAATATGCTCCCAACTAATGCATTTCTGCCAAAGAGAAGCTGGCACCAAGGCTGGGTTGAGGTATAGCCTCCTTTGCACATTAGGTGGTCATGGGTGGGATAGCCTACTGGGCTTCTGGGGTGCAGATTCCTTGCTGCAATATGTCCCTCACTGCTTCCATTGGTCACTAATGACCAAATATTCCTTTCCCAGACATCCACAGTTCAGTACAGGGCATATTCTTGCTGACCCTTGATGACACCTGGTGTGAAGAGGAGGGCTATGCCTCAACTCAGCCTTGGTGCCAGCTTCTCTTTGGCAGAAATGCATTAGTTGGGAGCATATTGGTTCACTCTTCATGTCCTGAAGTGCCAAACTGACCTCCATGGAATTTTCAGCTTTCCCAGTATGGATTAGCATCAGCACCCCTCAGGCATTAGTGGGGGCAACAGCACAGGGGTGACTTTTTTAAGGAACAAATGGTGCTGGCCATACATCCTACTCATGGTAGTGCTGTGAGGACCATATTTTGCTGACATTTCCCTGACAGAGTAACCCTGATGAGCCAGATAGGCAGGTTTTGGAGTTGTGGTACAGGATAGAGGATAAATGATGCAAGTTCAATGTTTGGCTTTGTTTACATGCTGACAAATCATTGGATTGATCATGTGATATATTATGTAAGCAATAGCTGGCATTCCTGCCATGAATACATACTCCACACTGTAGATTGCATCCACCATGATGTCAGCAACAAAAACATTGCAATGCATAGGCCTTAGTACTTGGCCCATACCATCACAGCCACTTCACTCCTGACCTTGTGAAGACCACCAATAGAAAGCTGGGACCAAGGGCTACAATTGTCCTCCCTATCGCATTAGCACCACCACAACCAGTCCCAAGCTATCTTACACACAATCAAAACATTGCAAACATTGCAACATTTTTGTTGCTCACTGTACTGGGAATCATTGAAACTATCGGAGTGGTATTGAAAATACAATATAATCTGCATTAGTACCATTGCACTATGCATTAACTTGTCATTAGCAAGCCATTGACTTGTCATTAACATGCTGTTGACTTGTCATTAACATGCTGGAGGGACTATCTGACAGTGCATTCTAATGCACTGTTGTTGGGCAACTGGCACCAAGCTGGCTAACCTTATAAGGGTATAATAATCATATATTGGGCATAATCATGATGGCACTGCACCATGGGAATGCATGTTCAAATTTTAGGACCCCATTACCATACACTAAAAGGTACAAGGTAAAAATACCCCATTATTAGTCATGGTAATGTCTTGGCATGGGTGTCAGAAATTTGTGACATTATCTTAGCCATGGATACCTCTCACATCACAGTAGGGTACTTACTGTTACAGATTGGCGAAGATGGCAAGCATTACCCTTCAATGTATGGCTCAATCACTCTCAATGAGTGGGAAAGCCAGTACAGTCAAGTGAAGCTAGAGCTCTTTGGGCTCTTCCAGGCCTTGAGGGATGTGCACAATTATATCTTCAGCATCAAAGACCTGGCAGTCAAGGTAGATGCAAAGTATATCAAGGGGATGATCAACAATCCCAACCTTCAACCCAATGCATCAGTCAACTGCTGGATTGCAGGTATCTTACTCTTTGAATTCAAACTGATCCACATACCTGCAGATTGACATAAGGGTCCCAATGGGTTATCGAGGTGACCCCAAGCTGAAGAAGACCCCACTGAGGATGACAAGTATGAGGACTGGATTGACAATGTGGGAACCTTTGCCATCGAAGTCTTCAATCTGCAAAGAGGGGAGAAGCTGGAGACTTATTTTGAGCAGTGGGGCTCAAGCCAGCTGATCCATGGAAGCTTGTTTGAGGAAAGGGAGGAGCAGAGAGAAGTATTGGAGGGGATCATTGCAGCCCAGGTGGTGTCTTCTATATCTGAAGGGATGGATGCTTTGCCTGATGTTGAAGTTCCTAGAATGTGAAGGGAAAAAGAGTGAGATGAGAGGCTAGAGCTTGCTCAACACCTTCACAAAACCAGCAAACATCCTCTGGGACTCACTGACCTGCAATTCGAGGCACTGATACATTATGCCACCAGGTTCTTCATCAAAGATGGCAAGCTCTGGTGTCAAGAAGCAAAAGGGAAACACCAGCTGGTGCTGCCCTACAAGAAGTGCCTAGACTTGTTGTGGCAAGCTCATGATGGGTTGGGACATAATGGGCACATTCTCCACCAAGATGAGGTTACTGATCAGTTTCTGGTGGCCATCCATAAGTTCAGATGTACAATGGTTCATCTGGACATGCGATGAGTGCCAGATTCGAAGGATGGAGAAACTCCATATTCCCCCAGTTGTAGCCATGCCCAAACCCTTATTCTACAAGGCATATATGGACTCGATGAATCTGCTGAAGTCAAATGGGTCCAGATACATTGTCCAAGCTAGGTGTTCCTTAACCACTTACCCTGAGTGGCAAATGCTGGGTTCTGAGACAGGCAAAGTACTTGGGAAATTTATCTTCGAGCAGATTCTGTGTCAATAGGGTGCAGTTGGCGAGATAGTGACTGACAATGGGTCTGCCTTCATGCAAGCTCTCGACTTCCTCTTGAGCACCTATAAAATCAATCATATCAAGATCTCACTGTATAACTCACAAGCCAACAGGATCATCAAGAGGTGACACCTTATGGTATGAGAGGCCTTGGTAAAGACCTGCAAGGGAGATATGTCAAAGTGGGCAAATCATGCAGCTGATGTGTTCTGGGCAGAAAGGGTAATGATAGCGAAGTCCACAAAGCTGTCCCCTTACCAGATGGTACATGGTATAGAGCTGTGACTCCCTTTCAATTTTGCAGAAGCTACTTTCCTCACAAACTGGGATGAGGACAAGTATTCAACTGAGGAGCTAATTTCTCACCAATGTAGGCAGCTTGAGCGCAGAAAGGAGGACCTTGAGAGGGTCCAAGACCAGGTGTATGCTGCTTGGTGTCAGTACGTGAAAGAGTTTGAGGCAAGAGTGAAAGGCTCGATAAGGGAGTACGAGTTCACACCTAGTGATCTTGTGCTGGTGCAAAATACAAGGGTGGAGAAGGAGTTGGATCAGAAGACTAAGCCTCAATACTTAGGGCCTATGGTCATGCTAAGGAAAACTCGAGGAGGGGCCTATCTCCTCACAGAGCTTGATGGCTCTATTTCTCATCTTCAATATGCCACCTTCCACTCACTACCTTACTTCTCTAGGTCATGCATTAACATTTCAATCTTCGAGCTTATGGGAAGAAACAAAGCTGAACTCCTTGAAATTGAGCTCGATTCAACCGATGACATGGCAGGGAAAGAAGAGAACTATCTAGACAAGGATGAGTAAGATAACCCCAGTCAGAGTGTCCATACTTACTTTGTACATAAACATGCTCGACTCTTCATGCAAGGCATGCTCAAAAAAAAAAAATTGTTTTCACACATCGAAGTATCGCAGAGGACAGAGTATATTGCA
Organism: Pisolithus marmoratus; assembly: GCA_024613145.1. Taxonomy (NCBI): domain Eukaryota; kingdom Fungi; phylum Basidiomycota; class Agaricomycetes; order Boletales; family Pisolithaceae; genus Pisolithus; species Pisolithus marmoratus. The sequence goes on along the minus strand of JANFAE010000284.1, from coordinate 25,239 downwards.
CTGACAAAGACTTTGTAGATACAAAATGAAGCTGTTGAAGCTTTGCAGGGAAGGGACAGATGCTATGATACAACAACAAAATAATTCTTCTTAATTGCAAGCACAGCATTTACCCCTAGCCTTCAAAGAAAGACCCTGCTCCTCGAGGGACTGATCAAAGGCCTCAATGGTGGCTATGATTGCATCAAGAATGGCAAGGGTGATGGCAAGAGCTGAACTGTCAGACACAGGCAAGGGACGAGAGGTTGAGGGGGCTGGAGCATGGTCCGAGGACAAAGAGCTGGAAGATGAGGGGAGGGGGAGGTGAATGCACTTCTTGGGATGAGTGACTCTTGTAGAGCCAGGTTTGGGCTTGATGAGATCCTCAGTCACAGGATGACCTTCAATGAACTGATGTCGGGCAATGAGAGCCTTGGCTCAAGCCCAACCTTCAATGGTGTCTTGCCAGAGGAGAGGAGGAGAATGAGAGGTTAGAAGGGAAGTGCAAGGAGGGGACTCACATAAAGGGAACAAACTGTGTGCCTCACCTTGCAACAAGCACACTTCACCCCAATGATTCTGCCACAAATGGCCTTCCCTTTGAGGCAGCTGGAGCAGGTTGGCTGACCTCACTTTCAGGTGTGTGGGCCATCCCCCACCTGGGTAGGCCTATCCCACTTTCAGGGTGGTGGGTCATCCCCCCAGCTGGGTAGGCCTATCCCACTTTCAGGGTGGTTGGTCATCCCCCAGCTGGGTAGGCTGACCCCACTTCCAGGAGCATGGGTCATCCCATAGCCAGGTCAGCCAACCCCACTTTCAGGTGTGTGGGCCATCCCCCAGCTGAGTAAGCATATCCCACTTTCAGGGTGGTGGGTCATCCCCCAGCTGGGTAGGCCTATCCCACTTTCAGGGTGGTGGGTCATCCCCCAGCTGGGTAGGCCTATCCCACTTTCAGGGTGGTGGGTCATCCCCCAGCTGGGTAGGCCAACCCCACTTCCAGGAGCATGGGTCATCCCATAGCAAGGTTGACCAACCCCACTTTCAGGTGTGTGGGCCATCCCCCAGCTGGGTAGGCCTATCCCACTTTCAGGGTGGTGGGTCATCCCCCCAGCTGGGTGGGCCTATCCCACTTTCAGGGTGGTGGGTCATCCCCAGCTGGGTAGGCCTATCCCACTTTCAGGGTGATGGGTCATCCCCCAGCTGGGTAGGCCTATCCCACTTTCAGAGTGGTGGGTCATCCCCTAGTGAGGTCGGCCTATCCCCATTCCAGGCATCTGGTCTAACTGGCTGAACCTATGTCATGGTTGGTTGGCCAACATCAGCTAGTCCCACCTTTAGGCCAAAATATACATGTCAGGTGTCCCAGTTTCAGGCCTATAGTTGACTGAATTATGTGGGTACCTGCCTGTCAGATAATTAATCCTCAGTATGAACAAGCTACTGAGGAGAGGAGAAAATTTACTCTACTGTATGTACGCATTTTTGCTTATGTAAGCAACAAACCTTCGCACTAAATATGAACTACTAAAAGGCAGTTTAATATCCCAACACTGCCCCCAATCAGTACCAGAGACCCTTGGATTTGTCTTGCCCATGAGGTGGGGCCCATCCCTCTGGAAAAAGAACAAGAGGCTCTATCCCCAACCTCCCACAAGGGGCTCCATCTGTTTATGCCCCTGTTGATGACTGAGTAAAATTCATTCATCAATATCAGAACCAGTCTGATAATTTTGATGAGAGCTCCAAGCTCTCAAGAATGTTTGCTGGAGCTCTGGGCTTCAGCTTGCACCCCAACAATGATGAGGTGGAGGTTAATCCTCCATCACAACAGGATGTACAAGGATTCCTCCTCTACAAACAACTAGCACCTGTCTCTCAAAGAGACCATGACTGGAACATCTGGCTCCACAAGTTGATCAAACTCCTTGCAGTAAAGGGTCAGTATAGGGCCCTTCTGCAGTGGGCTGAGGTAGCCCCTGCTGACAGTACCCCTGTCCCTTGGGAAGGGGAATTCACCTGCTTGGCCACTATGGCCAATGTTGCCACATACCTGGTGGCTAATGGCATCATGTATCACAATACTGATGATGCCCTCGGGTGGGCACAGAGGGCAGGCAATGAGTATGTTGCCCAAATAATTAGCAATGGAGGGGATAAGGACCCCAACACCAAGGTGATCATTGATCAGATGAGGGCTGCCTTGAATGAGCTGCTCCCCATGGGGGAGCACCACTCACTGGAGTGGATCAATCTCCAGGCTTGTGTGTTGGGGGTCACCCCCAAAAGTATTGCACCCTACAAGGCATGTCCCATTGAAGAGAGGGACCTATATGTTCTCAAGGAGTTTTCCAAGTCAGCAGCTCTCTAAGATCTTTCCCACCATGCTAGAGGGGAAGGTAGTAATGCAGGAGGGGTCATACCAATCCCTGCTAATACCCTTGATGAGGGGGAAATGGAGGATGACTTGAGGCTGATGTAGGCTCAAGGGTAGTCCCCTCTTGGAGGTCCAACCCTCCAATAAGAAAAGTAGTCACATTGTGCAAGGGTTTCAACCCCCTTGAGCATAGACCTAAATCCATGTTTTGAGGTGTAACCCTCCACAGTGGTTTGCAAGGTTCAACATCTCACATGTATATACTTGTCTGTTTTCCTTTTTCTTCATTTTTTTTCTTTCTGTTTCCAAGTCATTGCAGGCTCTACAGGGGGAGGATGTTAGGGGTGCACTGGATATGATGCTTGTTATCAATCACAGGCATGTGATACTGAAGTCTCACATGCCTGGCAGGTCATTGTACAGTGAGCAACAAAAACGTTGCAATGTTTGCAACATTTTGATTGTGTGTAAGATAGCTTGGAAATGGTTGTGGCTGTGCTAATGCCATAGGGAGGACAATTGTAGCCCTTGGTCCCAGCTTTCTATTGGTGGTCTTTCCAAGCTCAGGAGTGAAGTGGCTGTGATGGTATGGGCCAATTACTAAGGCCTATGCATTGCAACGTTTTTGTTGCTGACATCATGGTGGATGCAATCTACAGTGTGGAGTATGTATTCATGGCAGGAATGCCAGCTATTGCTTACATAATATATCACATGATTAATCCGATGATTTGTCAGCATGCAAACAAAGCCAAACATTGAACTTGCATCATTTATCCTCTATCCTGTACCACAACTCCAACAACTGCCTATCTGGCTCATCAGGGTTACTCTCTCAGGGAAATGTCAGCAAAATGCAGTCCTCACAGCACTACCATGAGTAGGATGTATGGCCAGCACCATTTGTTCCTTAAAAAACTCACCCCTGTGCTGTTTCTCCCACTAATGCCTGAGGGGTCCTGATGCTAATCTATACTGGGAAAGTTGAAAATTCCATGGAGGTTGGTCTGGCACTTCAGGACATGAAGAGTGAACTAATATGCTCCCAACTAATGTATTTCTGCCAAAGAGAAGCCAGCACCAAGGTTGGGTTGAGGCATATCCTCCCTTGCACACTAGGTGGTCATGAGTGGGATAGCCTACTGGGCTTCCAGGGTGCAGATTCCTTGCTGCAATATGTCCCTCAGTGTTTCCATTGGTCACTAATGACCAAATGCTCCTTTCCCAGACATCCACAGTTCAGTACACAGGATATTCCTGCTGACCCTTGATGACACCTGGTGTGCAAAGGAGGGTATGCCTCAACCCAACCTTGGTACCAGCTTCTCTTTGGCAGAAATACATTAGTTGGGAGCATATTAGTTCACTCTTCATGTCCTGAAGTGCCAGACCAACCTCCATGGAATTTTCAACTTTCCCAGTATAGATTAGCATCAGGACCCCTCAGGCATTAGTGGGAGAAACAGCACAGGGGTGAGTTTTTTAAGGAACAAATGGTGCTGGCCATACATCCTACTCATGGTAGTGCTGTGAGGACTGCATTTTGCTGACATTTCCCTGAGAGAGTAACCCTGATGAGCCAGATAGGCAGTTGTTGGAGTTGTGGTACAGGATAGAGGATAAATGATGCAAGTTCAATGTTTGGCTTTGTTTGCATGCTGACAAATCATCGGATTAATCATGTGATATATTATGTAAGCAATAGCTGACATTCCTGCCATGAATACATACTCCACACTGTAGATTGCATCCACCATGATGTCAGCAACAAAAACGTTGCAATGCATAGGCCTTAGTAATTGGCCCATACCATCACAGCCACTTCACTCCTGAGCTTGGAAAGACCACCAATAGAAAGCTGGGACCAAGGGCTACAATTGTCCTCCCTATGGCATTAGCACAGCCACAACCATTTCCAAGCTATCTTACACACAATCAAAATGTTGCAAACATTGCAACGTTTTTGTTGCTCACTGTATATAAACTATCTTGAAATTTTATATAGGACAACCATTTGTCTCTACATTGTCACACAAGAAAGGTGTTTGGTGGTGTAAACATGTCCTAGATGATGAAGTGGTTAATGAAGAATGCTGCAGGAGTATTGCCCTAATGCAACAGAAGGCTGCCAGCTGCCAGCAGTTATCCTTCACACAAGAGAAGATCCTCTGGGATGAAGGGGACAGTAATATTGGGAAAGTCATGGTGGGATTGAGTTGAGAAGACTCATAGTGTTGCCACAGCTCAGCTTGGGCATATTTCAGCTTATTCCAGCTAGCATGCTCATTTCTACATTAAATGACTTGCACTGAGAGAATGAAATGTAGTCTAAAATCTCCTCTATCCACTGTTGAAATTCCCATGTGAATTGATTTAGCCATTTTTGAGATATTGGTGCAGCTCTATGTTTTGGCTCAGCTTGAGCATGAATGGCTTGAATGGAATATCTCAAGAATAGGCTGATCAATTATTATAAATATTTTTTCTACTGATAGTCATGCCCAAAAGCCACATAGTTTAGACTGGGCACATGTCCATTAACCCAACAGGAGATGAAATAAAAAATGGCAGCTTGAAGCCATGGCAACACTAGTCAGAAGAGTGTCCCTTTGCTGTTGAAGCAGAAAAAAAAATGTTGAAGTGCTGGTTGAAAATTTTAAGTGTGCATTTATGGCATTCCAGTTTTTTGAATATCTCCACCAGTTCACATGATATCAAGACCATTCCCATGCTCAAATATACCTCATTCCCATGCCACCCTACCTGCCAAATTTGGAAGTGATCTTCACACTCCACAATTTTCCACAGCATTTCTGCCAATGAATGCCCATCTTGCCTATCACATCAAAAATGGCTGCCTTGACAATGATCTCATCACTCAGATCTTTTGCCAAGGAGAATGGCTATGTGTATCTGACAGGCATTCCTACTAGCTTCCATTCAGAAGCCTCCTGGCACATCCCATCCTTGTCCACCCCCTCCCAGCTGGTCTATCTAGGACAGTGAGTTCTCCTTGTCAGCATGACATCTAGGAGGACATTCTTTGGTCATCTCAAGTCTGTGATGAGGCTTGAAAGGTCTTATGTGGTTGTTTCTGTTGCCCCAGTTGAAGAAGCCTATGGATTCTTCCTCCCCTCCTCCTGCACCATCTTCCTGCCAATCTTGTCTCTCATTCTTACAAAATTGTTCCTGCCCTAGTAGGAGAAGATGTCCCTCCATCCTTCCCACCTCCTTCAGAAGCCTAGCTGATGGGAGGGAAACACTTGGTTGAGGAGAGAAAAAGAGGGGAGTGTGAAATCCTATGGCCCTGGCACCCAATAGACCCCCAGTAGTTGGTGGCAGTGACAGAAATTGTAATTATTCCTCATTTGGACATGCAGAGCCTCCATCCCTTCTATATCACCACAGCCTCATTCCCTTCTTTGTACCATATGGTGACTCCCCTTGACATGCAGTACAGTCCCTGGCATGTGACCAGCTTGCTTCTTTCACTATTTTTGGTTTCTGACTCACCATGACTCATTCTCTGACTCATACTGTACCACTATGTCCCCTTTCAGTTCTCTACTTACTGATTTCTTTGTCATACTTATAAAGGGTATTCATTAGAAATCACTTAAAATCACACTGGGCACTTACCAAGCCCTTACCAATAGCTTACAGAGCATTGTCCCTCATTTACCTCTAGCTGTGCTGATAGCAAGTACATATATAGGTTCCCTGTACCTAGACACAAAACAGAGACCCAGACACCTGTAACTCAAGATCATCTTCATCTCTCACCATCATCTGAAGCCTTCCTATCCATCCTATTCATTTTCTGAACTTAGCTTTCCAGTGGTTGAGGCTTACCTGAAGAGTCTATCCACTGTGTCATTCATCATTATCTGTATCAGTTCTTCATCATCATTGCATCTGCACCTTCTGTAGGCTCACTGGAGCCCACCCTCTTCATCTCCCATCACTTCCCTGGTTCTGGTGTTGGTATCTCAACAGGCCTACCTCAAAATGGACCCCTTTGCAGGGTGGTTTGGGACTTTCTCCAGGCTAAATGAACCTACTCCTAGAGGATTTTTGAACATTCTCCTGGCTAAATGGAGGGGAATCTCCAAGCCACATTGGAGAATCCCCAGGCAGTATTGTGGAATCCCCGAGCCATGTTGGGGATTCTGTAAGGGTTGTGGTACCTTTTGTCTCAAGATCATGCTAGTGAACTGTACTGTATGGTATTCACAGAGATATGATATGTTGTGAGTCAGGGTGTGGATCAGTGGCAGAACCAGCCAAAAATCCAACACACAGACAGAAGAAAGAGTAGTGGTTTGCCTCAGTGGAATCTAGATTGAAGGGAGTGGAGGAAGAGGAGTTCTGCTCTCAGAAGGGCAGTGCAGGGGAGGGTCTCAAGGACCTATTAGGTTGACATATTTCTATAGATGTTTATACCTAATAGGTGTCAACTTGTTGGGCATTCCCAGTTCACACTGGAGAAAGGCCAGGGCATGGAGATTCTCCAGAGCCACCTATGAAGTGCTGGAGTAATATGTCTGTACAGAGTGCCTGGGGCCCCCACTGGACTTTCTCCAGGCTAAATGGACCTCTCCTCAGGGTAATTTTGGACTCTCTCCAGGCTAAATAGACCTACTCCCAGGGCACTTTTGGACTTTCTCCAGCAGAGAGGGGGTGTCTGAAGTGTCTGGCTTGGTGTTGGTGAGCCTATGACGCTCATGATTTATATTTTGTCACAATAGGTACAACAATTTTCCATTAACACTTCAGCCTTCTACTCTAAGAAGTCTGAGGTGAGAGCTTGCTGGTTTACATTAATACTTATGATAATAACTGCACATAGTTTCTTTCCTTAGTCTCACAACAAAAGGTACATCATAGGTTTGCAGGTTATTGGCATGCTGCACACCCTACAATTAGCTCTAGCCTGAAGTTAATTTAATCAAGTCCCTGTCAATACAACTTCATTGGCCCTGGGTCCATCAACAATTTCTTTGCTGAAAACACCTTGGAATAAGTGTTTCAATGATTGTGAAAAATGTTAACTTACACATGCAATTCTCCACAATGACTTTGATAACAGCTTCACAGAGCCCATCCATATCACCACAATCAGCATGAAAAACTGCCTGGACAGCTTTAGAAATAGTAGTCTGTGTATTGGAGATTTTGTATTCCTCAACAGACAATAACAAAACCTGCTTCCACACATGTTGCCCATGCTGCATTAAAAAATAAGAATGCTCAGCAACAAGTAAGCATCCTGAAAAGTGAGCAAATCAGGTGCAAACAGTGACAAGCCCCTACCAATGGCATGTTCAGTTAATGATTGAACAGTGGGGAACTTCCCAAACAAGGTTACATCTTCAGGTAAGGGTGGCATTGGGATGCTAGCATCCACATCAAATTTTGACTGTGTATAGATATGTTGGCCTTGGAATTGGAAGATAGCAATCCAACACATACAAGCTAACAAACAGAATAGTCACAGCATGAGTGGATAATCAGTTGAACCAGTGGGGGTGCATGTGAGGATGCCCTACCTCCTGTCATAGAACCAGTTACATGAATGATACAATATGCAGTAGAAATGAGACAGTGCTCCAAAAAGCCATGCACTTACTCACATTCTGTGATATGGGATGTTATAGGAAAGCCATCAATATCAGCAGGCATCCAGTGCAATGTAGCTTACAACCTGTGAGTAAAGTCAAGTGAGCATGGAAGTGACAGCCATCAAGAAATATCCACTGCTTCTCTGAATGGACTCACATCCTGTCATAGCACCATCATAAATAGAGCATTCAAAGAGAATGAGGAGAGGTCCTGCTAATCATGCCACCCAATCACTCACTTTCTGTCATCCCACAAACATGAATGGGGCAAGTGAGGATATTCAGGACACATCCAGCTAATCATGCCATCAAATCACTCACTTCCTGTCATCCCACCAACATGAAGAGTGCAAGTGAGGGCATTCAGCACACATCCAGCTAATCATGCCATCAAATCACTCACTTCCTGTCATCCCACCAACATGAAGAGTGCAAGTGAGGGCATTCAGCACACATCCAGCTAATCATGCCATCAAATCACTCACATACTGTCATCCCACCAACATGAAGAGTGCAAGTGAGGGCATTCAGCACACATCCAGCTAATCATGCCATCAAATCACTCACTCGCTGTCATCCCACCAACATGAAGAGTGCAAGTGAGGGCAGTCAGCACACATCCAGCTAATCATGCCATCAAATCACTCACATACTGTCATCCCACCAACATGAAGAGTGCAAGTGAGGGCATTCAGCACACATCCAGCTAATCATGCCATCAAATCACTGACTGCCTGTCATCCCACCAACATGAAGAGTGCAAGTGAGGGCATTCAGCACACATCCAGCTAATCATGCCATCAAATCACTCACATACTGTCATCCCACCAACATGAAGAGTGCAAGTGAGGGCATTCAGCACACATCCAGCTAATCATGCCATCAAATCACTCACATACTGTCATCCCACCAACATGAAGAGTGCAAGTGAGGGCATTCAGCACACATCCAGCTAATCATGCCATCAAATCACTCACATCCTGTCATCCCACCAACATGAAGAGTGCAAGTGAGGGCATTCAGCACACATCCAGCTAATCATGCTGTCAAATCACTCACATACTGTTATCCCACCATGCAAAGGGCCAGTAAGCCCAGATAGTGCATCCAGCATACCATAAATTGACTCACATACTGTCAATATTTTCAAGTGAATCAGCAACCCTGTATGGTAATAATAATTGGTCATTCACTTCACAGTTTGGAAACCAGCTCAGCAGATCTGCTTCAAAGCTTTTCACATCCATCTGAAGCCTGCCCTTTAGCCCCAACATCATGTAGTGCCTCAATGTCCTTTGCCACATCAGTATCTGTTCCACCATTCATTTGATTACTTACTTATTCACAGCATACTTAACACATATCCCAATACTTGACTGCTGTGTTGATATAAGTAGCCTTTGTAAACCTTCCTCATTTAGAACATTTGCTGTGCACTCCATCAAAGGAGTGCAATCTGCATTCTCTTGATGCATCTCTGCCATCAAAAGTTCTTAGCAGTATTGTTTCCAAGTGAGCAAATACCCACTTTGGAGTGATATGTATCCCTTAGGTGGAAACTTGCACATCCCAAGCTCATGCTTCACATGTCCAAGCCACTTTTCCAACAGCTCTTCTTGCTTTTCTGTAGCCCTTGCTTTAGCTTCTGCTATTGTCAAACCCCCATCCAAAAGCTCCCTGATAGCTGTGAGGTACAAGGCATCCACCTTTGTCACCAATACTATCACAGGAACTAAGTGAGGTACTCAGTTACATATGACAGCTGTGTCTGCCCAACAGCATTTACCATGTCCTGTATCACACTCATTGAAGAATTTCTGTTCAGCAGCAGTTACTGTCCTGTGAGAATCAGTCATGGGGATGCAAAACCTAAAGGTTCATGTAATGCCTTAGTCTGCAGTCAATCATAGTGTAGCCCTTACCAGATGGCATGGATGCGCTCATTCACTCTTGTTGTCACAGCATGGTCAGCCACAAAGTCCTTCATCTGGTCAAACTGCTGTGTGGAGCCTGCTTCAAACCCACAAGAGTCATGGAATACAAAGCCTGGGTTGCTCTGAAACACCAGCTCATGCTGAATATTATGATAGCCACGCTGGAAGTACTCAGCTTCAAGATGAACTTCAGAAGCCATCAACCAGGGCAGCTTACTGTCAGAGTGCCCTGCACGACGTCACTGTCGATCTGAAAATCATCAGGCAACTATCATTGACCCTATAGGGCTATACCTTGTTTCCCTTCCCATCAAAAATCTCTGGCTTATCCGTAGAGTTGCAGACCCTTTGAAGGATGGTGGTTTTACCTGCATTTGCTCTTCCCATGACCAAAATTCGAAAGCGCTCAATCATTTTCAAGTATTCATTCGCCATCTTAGAATCAAGGCGGTACACAGGCCCGGAAGACGTAGTTGCTGCGACTTGTCATCAAAAAGTCGGAATTCACCTAATGCGACTGTACTTACCTTGAGGTGTGGCTTCGGTCTGAGCAGGGACTGCACTCGCAGCATCGCCAACGGGATTGATAGCTGTGATATTCCAGTATCAATTTCCTGATTTATCGGAGGCTAGATATAATCATACCTGCACCCGTAGTTCCTGTTCCAACAGGACCTAAATCAGTTGCATCGCCTTGGCTGGCGTGATGAGAATCACCGCCGCTTGCTGGCGAGAGCGCCTTGAACCACTTTTTGATGCGACGCCCTGGAGCCATACAGAGGTAAAATCTGATTTCTATATCCTTAACAGTGTAGAGCTCAAGTCGAGTTCAAGATCAGTGTGAAGCCCGTGACCATCGAGTCGTACTCACGACGGCTCGCAGCTTGATCGATATCAAGATGTCTATCTCCCTATTTCCCACGGAACAAGGTGCTAATGCCGCAAGGCCCTTATGTAAGACGGGCGCCGTGGTGCCGTGCTGGCTTTCATCCCCCACATCTAATACTCCACGAGGGTTATCATCCAGCTGGAAGAGGTCTAGAAAATCTCATGGTGGACTAAGCTGAGTCAATGTGGTATCATGCAAAAGTGCTTAATACCCAACTAGCTGAAGTTGGTTTGCTACAAAGATGCACGACAGCAACGAGAAGTCAACGAACAAGAGAAGTTCTCGTGCGGGAATGGTTCTGGAGCGGCTGTTAATGCAGAGGCTGGCGTGGCTGGTTTAGGGCGTGTGCTCAAGTGCCAGGCGAGTATACAGAGGCGACGAGTTGGTTTCACGTCTTACTCATAGTTACGTCTATTTCGTTTCTCGTTGCTACTTACGGATGTATATGGGGCGTCTTACTCCCATCTACCCGCTCTGTATCTTTGTTCCACATCGTCGAGGATCTTGCATTATCTCTCGTTTGGCTCGCCATACGAGCGTCATCATTTCTGTTTGTCTAGTCTGGACTCGGATTGTCAGGGCCGCTGGCTTCGCAGAAGTGATGGCAATGGGTTGCTATATAGGTACTGATCCAAATACCAAGATGACATCTCCCTGCAGACGGAATAACAAATCATGGGAGATGGCTCAGTGTTAGCGGTTGTCGGTGAAGGCGTATTGCTGGGCTGGCTCTTGCATGGCAGCCACCGACAGCGTGGCTGTCGGGCCTGCTTGCGAAGGAACGAGAGGCTGACTAGGCGGGGAAACCTAACCAGAGGTATAGGCGGCGCTCCTTGTGGTGGGCTGCCAGATGGACCTAGGTGTATCGATGCCGTCGTCGAGTGTAGTGTCACAGCTGGTTCCGGCTGTAAGGCAGCAGCGCCATATCCCTGAAAAGCCCCTTGTCCATTCAGATCCCGGTAAGACCGGATAATGGACTCGGATTTCAAGCTTTGCACCTGACGAATAAACAAAGACACGATCGTTAGAATCAAATCTGAGTGTAGCTACCCATCGGCCATTGCTTCGTTTTCTGTGCAAACACGATCAACTCAATCATCCGACGCCCTCGGCCAACTGCAAAGTGTCACATTCTCAGAAATTGCTGATATTCGAGGCGTGTCGGCGACTTACTTCTAAGCTTCGCGTAGTCACCCGGGGATGCCAAAGGTATTCACAGGCTGGCCTGGTACAGATGAATCGTTGGTGGGTACCAGATGCTCTTCCCACTGTCTATCTCCTTCAGTGTGATGGTTGCCTGGAGCACCCTTCAGACTACCCGCCTTGGATTAGTCGAAATCGCGGTTGCCACTAATGGCATCTAGATAGATGACCTTCGCGTGTACGTTTGACATCGTAGAGACACTCGACTTTGAGAGAACATTCGAACTGTTGTAGGGAGGTTGGTATGCAACCCGGAACTGGAAATAATGATATGTGAACGGCAAGAGCCTAAGAGGACCTCGGAGAGTTATCGTGTACCCGTGAATATGCATGCATGTCCAGGGTTCAATAACGCACTCTACCACCGCATGAGTCTTGCCCAGTAGTCGTTCTCATGCGCCGCTAAGGGAAAGCATCATTGACTTTACGCTGGACTGTCGTCACCAGAAAAACTGGAGTGATATGGAATGGCTATTAGTTGGATGCGTGGATGAGATGTGGCAGATGCGACCCGAGCACGTGCCGAACGGCTTAGCCTCTTGTTATCCTTACATGGCATGGTATTCATCGTTGCTCTTGAGGTAAAGTAGTCTTTTACTAGGTCATCCCATAAATGCAGTCGATGTATCTGTCGGATGATCTTTAGCAGATGCTATAATGGCCAAGGAGATGGCTAACCTCATGGCCCTCGCCCGAAAGCCGGCCACTAAATTGCAACAGACGAGTACATCCCTAGGCGAACCTCGAAAGTGGAGCAATACTACTCGTACGTGAGGTCAGGATTGCATGGCAAGTAGTAGATCCCAGCACGGTACTCACACTCACGATGGGTGAATTACAGTAGTTACTGTTGCGATGCACCTGGATCTGATCGCAGTGCGATGGGTGGTTGCACCGACGGCAATCGTCGCTGCTGCAAGGGTGATGCTTGAAGTTGAGTTTGCGGGAGGTGACCCCGCAGGTGGGACAAGTGAAGATGGTGTGCACATCGATTGCAAGGTTCGTGGGGTATCGGATAGGCCGTTCTGTGACGGTAGTCCGCTAGGTGGCCCTGGCGGTTGAGGTTGTGGTCCTTGTGGTTGTTGCTCTATACGCCGCGTCACAGGGGCGAGGAGTGCTGTGAGGAGGGGTGCATGATCGGACTTCCCTGGGGCTGTACGAGGTGAGAACCAGAATTATCAGTTTTCCACAGTTGCTCTGCAATGTCGATGGGGGGTTGGAAGTCGGGACGAGCTTCAAGTGTGGGGGTTGATAGCATTGGTCAGCCGGTCAGCCATTGACTGAGACATTCATTTCCATGTCATCATTCTGGGCTGCCTGAGAACGAAGGGAAATGTGGTACGGCTGTTTTGTATTCGAGTTGCACCAAGGACCATGTTTCCAGGTCTTGCACAATAGAGCCTGGCAGATGAAGCATGGGTCGCTGACCTGGTTGACACAGTTGGCCGGGGAAATGGATTGTGCGTTCATGCTATTGAGGGCCTGCTGACGTGGGATCATGGTTGGGACATTGCTAACGGTCGCGCTCATCCCTTGACGGTGTGACTGGGTTCGACGTACCTGCATACTGTTTCAGCGATGACGGGCATTCTCGTGAGACAACCGATCGAAGGTGTTACTCACTCGTTGGGCGAACAAGTGCACGCTCGTTGACCAAGGTCTAAGTTGAAAAGATGGTGTGGATCCAGGCTCCTACACAGCCCTTCCGCTGGGAGTGTGAGGTCTAAGTTGAAAAGATGGTGTGGACCCTAACAATGACACGCCAAACAGAGCAGATACAACAAGCCCAATGCACTACATGCAGATGCTAACATCCCCACATTCCTCTCCAGCGAAGGGGTTACCCTGTTGGACACGGTTACTCCCTCCACTCAAGACGTTATGTAAGTGGCTGAATAAGACAGCCTCAACATATTATATCGCGTTCCACTCGAAGCACGCGTCGCTCAGCTGCCGAATTCGACGACGGCTACTATGTCGACCACGGGTCTCACGGCTCGTCTTCTGGCGCAGAGGATTCTTTAGCCAACGCACCTCGCACATCCTCAGACGTCGGAATGGACGCCGAAGGCAAGCTGGAAGAGGAACAAGACGGCAAACCCTATGCCCTTCGTCGACGCCCCAAGATAAACTACGCCGGATCACCCCCCCTCGGAGAGCTCAAACCCCCTCCTCCACCGAGAATCGTAATGTAGGTGGAAAGAGGCGAGGATCTGAGAGGAGCGCATCAGGGGGCCAAACTGAACGGGTGATGAGCATCCCCTTGCCCGCTGACGACTCGGTGCGTCTGCATACCGTGCTCTATCCGCACACATCGTAAACACGGCAGAAATAGGTTGGTGGTCGGACACATTGGCTTTGTACCGTTGATAGTTGAACTGGACGACTTGCTCACAACAGACATTAACAATGTAGGCTCAATTTCCTTGGCTCTTTTTGCCGAGTCAAATGTGAGCTACAATAATGACAAGCTGCGTAGGTGTCGACAATCAGCGAAGGTAACTTCGCTGGTCGGACACTAATCGATGATGGTCATCTTATCGCTCGTTTCAATCCACCGCACACTTAACGCGCTCCGCAGACCTCGTCTCGGACTTGATACCTAACTGGTTTCATCTCCCTCGAGCATGCTGTTTGTAGACTGTATCCTCGCTTTTCGTCGTGTCCCAAGCACTCGCAATCAAATTTCGAGCGTTACCACGCTATAGATTGCAACTGCATTGCTAGGAGTCGCGTATGGTGGCCGCTTTGGAGCCCTTCCAACAATCGTTATCGACTGGTTTGGTCTAGGTGAGCGCGTACCCAACCATTCTCATGCCGTATGTACGGGCGTCGCTTACCTGGCCAACTGCAAACTTATGTTAACAACTTGCTGAAGTAGCTCATCTGTCTGAGAACTGGGGATTCGTCTCTCTGGCATTGCTTATCGGCGGGAACGTCTTCTCGAGCATGCTTTTGACGCGCATACGCCGCACGAAGTCACAAACTCGTTCCCTGGTGTCGGGCCAATTTCATCGGAGCGGCAATGCTTGCTGGGTCGGGAGTGTTGTGTCGAGTTTGGAGATCACGCTTGTGGCATGCATAGTTGCGCTAGCGCTGAGCACATGGGCCCCTATTCGGCATGGGTGCTGACAGGGAGGAAGGTGAGGCAGCGGACGAGTATGTAACATTATGATGTCATAGTACATGGTGGTCGCTTGAATTCCACCGGTTTATTCTCACCCCGTTACATTCCTAGTATCGTTCCGGACACGACAACTGCACAGTATAGTATGCAAGCGTTCTCCTTTTCTAAGGGGTCTCCAATGCAGAAACGAGTAAATGAATTGAAGTAGAATATGTCTTGCAATCTGTCTTATGAGTGGTAGGTTGGGGGGTTATGTTTTCTGGCGCTGAAGTAACAGCTCGGTAATGTACGGGTCAAGAAGGTTCCCAGTTAAATCACTCACGTGGGGATAGCTGTGGTCTCGCACTTCCATTAGACACTCACGAGAGCAGACCACTGACAGCCTCGAAAATGCCAAGTAAAACACTGTGTGCTACAGCAGGCCCCGGCGCAGATTCAGGGCCACCTGAGAATGAGTTTTCAGTAAACAACAAAGAAACGAGTGGTGCAAGTGGCTCCAGTGCCCGGACAACTATGTAGTAGGCAAGAAAAACTCACTCCGTATGCATCATCCTTTTGTCGCCAGCCCTTGGTCGTGCAGTCAAAAGTGGAGAACATGACACCCCAGAAGGGGAAATTGTTCTGGTGACTGGTAAACGAGCTTTGTCGGTTGAAGTAGCGCCATTTAGCCGTTCGACCGAGAAAACGGTGTTTGGTCTTTCGGGAAACAGGAGTTATGAGAGAAGCAGTGTAGACCTACGCATGCCAAGAACCATGAGCACCGTTAGTTCCGTGTCAGATAGTATCACCAACCACATGCATTTCAAAGGCAACACCCAAGTCAATTATAACTAGCCAGGCGTTGGGATGGAAGCGTTGGTTAGTTGAGCATAGGCGCCAATTTGTAGGAAACCTACGGATGGGTAAGTACATGGTGGTTTCCTCTCAATGCAAGTCGCTTAGCATCGGTGTTAGCTTCACTGACCCGATCATCCTTGATGAAGCAACTCTGGTAACTCTGCAACACCGACATGCAGTTTGCATCCTGGATAGTAAACGGACGGTGGTAAATGGCAATCATCGTCCGTCCCTTGGCAGCCCAGTCGAGTGCCTCTCTCATGGCCTCCGTGAGCGACGGGAATTCGTTGTGCATTGAATCACCTGCAGTTAATACACAGGTGCAAAATGATGCCAATATCCAGAGTACGAGAAGAATTTATTCATAGTTACCGTTACATCGTCGTTTCGTTGATGCTGACAAGTTTTCGTGTACTTGCGAATATTACGCTTGTTGATGGGTTGACGTTCAGGACCAATGATCAGAACAAGAAAGTCCCGATCATTGCTCATGGCCGGTGACCGACCGAAGGGGCGTAGAATCACTCGACTAGTTGAATGTTGCGAGGGAGTCGACACTAACTGGATGGAGTCTTATACACATCGACAACGTATGTAGGTACCTGGGCCCTGGTGCGACTACTAGGTTCAGGCCAGAACGGCAGGCTGGTAGTTTGGACATGATCGAGGGAGGGCACAGCCACGTTGCTTTCTCACGGATAGACACTAATCAAGCGTGCTCAGTACTACGAGTCTCAGTCGGAGGAGGACAGGCAGGACCCATCCGACTTCTTCAGCAACGACAACCATCTCGTCCGCAGTACTCGTCGCAGCCACCAGGTCGATGACGATGAGGACGAGGACGACCAGCAACCTCGACGCGCCACACGCTCGCAATCATCGAAACGCAAGACAGTATTCTCTGATTTCATCGTGTCAGACGAGGAAGAGTCCAAGGGTTATTCACTCCGCCAGAGACGAAAACCACCTCCACCTCCTCCACCCAGGACGTTAAGCGGCCGCATATCCAGACAACCTCAGCGTTATATTCCTTCTGCCGCCGCCACAGTCCGAGAACAACACAAACGTTCCACTCGATACACACGTCGCTCGGCTGCCGAACTCGACGACGGCTATGTGGACCCAGGATCTGACGGCTCGTCCTCGGACGCAGAGGGTTCTTTAGCCAATGCACCACGCACCCTCGGACGTTGGAATGGACCAAGACGCCGAAGGCAAACTGGAAGCAGAACAAGACAGTGGACCTTATGCACTCCGTCGACGTACCAAGATAAACTACGCCGTTCCTCCGCCTCTTGAAGAATTCGAGCCACCTCCTCCACCAAGGAATCATAATACAGGCGGAAGGGGTGGAAAGAAGCGAGGACCCGGGTGGAGCGCTTCAGGGGCCGAACTGAGCAGGTGGATGGGCATCCCCTTACCCGCTGACGACTCGGTACGTGCAAATACCATGTTCTGTACTCACACATTAAGCCGTGTTTAGGACTCGGACGTTCCCCTCAGAACACCTAGGAAGAACTTTGGTGACGGTGCACTGTTGGGTGCTGGCGCCATGTCTGCTGGCGGATTGCTACCCAGCGACTTTGCAGCTGCGACCGCAGGAACTCCTTCTAACCTGGGTAAAATAGGCGAATCAGGTGTGTACTAACTTCCATCGTCGCGTTTCACTCGATCTAGACGGTGTGTAGCCCTGGCCGACGCGGACCCGCCGGACGTCAACCAGAACGTGACGTTCGACGAAGTAGGCGGCCTTGACGATCGTACGTCGTCCCACCACTACTATACATCTTGCATTGACAACGTCATAGACATACATGCGCTCAAGGAAATGACGCTCCTCCCTCTCCTCTATCCTGAGGTGTTCCAGCGCTTTGGGCTCACTCCACCCCGTGGCGTACTATTCCATGGACCCCCAGGTACTGGTAAGACGTTGCTGGCACGGGCCCTCGCGGCGAGTACTAGGTCGAATGGCAAAGGCATATGTAGGTTCTCATCCTAACTAGCGCATGCACCTACTAAAACGCATTCCCAGCTTTCTTCATGCGCAAAGGGGCCGATTGTCTCTCCAAATGGGTCGGCGAAGCAGAACGTCAACTGCGTCTCCTCTTCGAAGAAGCTCGTACCTGTCAGCCAAGCATCTTCTTCTTTGATGAAATCGATGGCCTTGCACCCGTTCGATCGTCCAAACAGGATCAGATCCATGCATCGATCGTATCAACCCTTCTCGCCTTGATGGATGGAATGGATGGACGGGGACAGGTGATCGTGATCGGCGCGACTAATCGCCCAGACGCAGTCGATCCAGCACTCAGAAGACCTGGGAGGTTTGACAGAGAGTTTTATTTCCCTCTGCCAACTGTAGAAGCACGAGAAAGGATCTTGGGAATTATGACCCGGAAGTGGGAAAATTGGCAGGGGGAGAAGGGGGCAGAGAACGTCAAGGGACTGGCGAGAATGACGAAGGGATATAGTAGAGCTGATCTGAGGGTGAGTGGGTCGTACGTGTAGTGGGAACTCACCCCCCTGATCCATGATGACAGGCACTTTGCACGGAAGCAGCTCTGAACGCTATACAAAGACGGTACCCGCAGATATACCAATCGAACGATCGGTTGTTACTCAAACCGGAGACCATTGGGGTGTCATTGCGAGATTTTATGATTGCAATCCCGAGTGAGTCCCTGCTGTCTCTGCAATACCGATTACCCATTCGCGACCAACAGAACTCGTTCCCTCCTCTGCACGCTCCACTTCCACATCGGCATCCCCTCTCCCTGCACACCTCATGCCCCTCCTTGGAGATGCCCTCGAGCGAGTCAAATCTGCGATCGACAGAGTTCTGCCAGTGTCGAAGAAGAAGCGGTCGGCGTTGGAGGAGGCTGAGTGGGAGGATCGGAACGGGGAAGAAGACGCGTTGGAGAGGGAGATGCTGATGTAGTGTAAGTGTTTTGCTTTCCGTATTGTTCCCCTTGCTTTCTATTGCTCGTGGTGAACTGTTTTTTTTTTTTTAATATAAAAAAAAAGCCATGGAAACGATGCGCGTTTATCGACCACGGGTGATCATACACGGTCCAGCGGGGATGGGTCAAGCCCATATCGGCGCAGCAGCGTTGTATCATTTGGAAGGGTGTCATATCCAGACGTTGGACTTGGGAACGCTGATGGGGGATTCAACAAGGGTATGATTTTTTTTTATTTCGACGAGTGAAATAATTCCATCAACACGCTGCAGACACCCGAGGCAGCTGTCGTCCAACTCTTCGTCGAAGCCAAACGACATCCACCTTCTGTTATGTACGTACCCGCCCTCTCGAGTTGGTGCGCCGCCGTATCCGAAACGACGCGGTCGACCGTACGGGCGATGCTCGAGTCCCTCTCGCCTACCGATCCGGTACTACTTCTCGCCGTCGCAGATGGTCCCTTGTCCTCGTTGCCTCAAGACGTGAAAGTTTGGTTCGGCATTACTCGTGGTTGTCGTATCGCACTTGACCCATCTACCTCTACATCTCGCGAAGCCTTCTTCGCCCCACTCATCGCTGACATCCGTCGTCCGCCCAATGCATACCCAGACGGGATTGCACGGCGCAAACGCGTGCTAGAGGTCCTTCCGCTAGCCCCTCCACCCGAACCGAGACAACCGAGTGCGGCAGAGTTGGCGTTACAGGTGGAGAACGATCGGAAGGTTATGACGGTGCTCAAGTATCGGTTGGGACCGATTCTGACGGAGCTGAAGAGGAAGTTTAAGAGGTTTACTAAGAGAGCTAGGGTGAGAGCTGGCCTTTCGCTTTTCTTGTTCCGACGTGGTTGGGTTGTTGCTGATGGGTTTGTACACAGGAGGAGTATGACTTTGATGCCGTTGTTATTCCGACGACGGTAACTGCTGCTACTGCCGCAGTTGATCATGCTGGTGGTGCTGGTGGTACAGGTGGAGTGACAGAAGTCGAGATCGTGGCTTCGAATGTGGTGATTCAGGATATGGATGGGATCGTCGAGGTGACGAATGAGAAGGTGCAGGAGGTGCACCATCATCACGAAGTGAATGGGATCGTCGGGGATGCAGGTAGTGCCGAACATTATCACGATGATGCGCATATACATGGGGGACCATCGTCCCTGCCGGTAGTACCGCCAACTCATCCCGTACTGCCACAAGGTCAGGCGCAGGCCCAGTTGCAACTACCGCCACCATCGTCGCAGCCGTCTTCGAGTCAAAACCAGACGCAGTCGTCGCAGATACCACAACAAGGACAGCCGCAACAACTACAAGACGAAGCTGACACATCCGAACCGCTACCACCGCAATCACAACAGCCAGAACCACAACCTGCCGTTTCACCAACTCCCCCGACTCTACGACATGGATCTCGAACGGATGCACCTCGATCTCTACAAAGACAAGTACCTCACGCCTCAAGATTTCCTAGACGACATCCGGAAGATGGTCCACAACGCGACGGTGTATGCGCATGTAGACGGGGACAGGTTGCATAAAGCGCAGGCGATGTTGACGGCGGCGGAGATGTCGGTGTTGGAGTTTGATCCACAGTTGCGGTGGAGTGTCGGAGGATGGCTGTACGTGAACGGAAGAGAAGGGAGGAAAGAAAGAAGGAGAGGGAAAAGGAGAAGGAAAATGGGAATGGTGGAGAACAAGGTGGGAATGTCAATGGGAACGACACGTACGCACCGGGCACGCGTAGGAGTGCACGGCATAATGGACAGCAGCCCGAAATTCAGATCACGGATCCACTCCAACTCGAGAGACGGCTGAAGCGGGCACGCTCCGCCGGCGAGATGTCGGGCGGGTCACCTGACACGGGTCCTGGGGACGACAAGGACAGGGCCGAGTCGGGTACTACTCCTAGGCAGCAGAAAAGGGCACGGACGGTATCGAGTGAAGATGGCGACCATGATCCGATCGATATGATTGGGCCTTCTCAACAACGACACGCACCCGTCGTCAGATTCGCGAATGGGGGACAACCGGTTCAGGAAGACGCGACGTCTACTTTTGTTTCGGCACAACCACCACAGCAACCGCGCGATTATCACCTACAACGTCAGCATGTCGTACAGAATGGACTTGAACCGGACGCGATGGCTGTCGACTATCATCAGTCCACTTCCTCAAGTCAGGACAATGTGAATCCGTTCCTGGTCGCTAGCCCAATACAGCCTCAGCCAGAAAAAATACCGACTATGTCCATATCGCGTCTGCTCAATGGGGACACGCGTGCATCTTCTCTTAGTCGTAACCCCACCCCTACGCCGAGTCCTCTCCCACCACCACAACAGCAGCAACAGAACCACGAGCTCCCGTACCGCCGATCCACGCCTACAACACATTCCCCCCCACGGACACCGGTACGCTCGTCTGCCGATCCTACACCTTCGCAGCCAAGCGCAGAATCGATGGTCGTGTCCCCGCCACCACGAGAACCCTCACATCCGCCTACGCCCCTCCCCGATTTCCACGTCGACGAGGAGCTCGTCTCCACTCTCCAGTACCAACTGATGTCCAAGACGGACCAGTTTTCAGTGGAGATGCTCGAACAGCTCCGGGCGATATGTCTCGGCTGCGTATGGCGGCACCGGAAAGAGTGGAACAGGGACGCTCTGGTTCGGGAATTTATGGGTGTGCTGGATGAGTATTTGGACGACGCTGCTGCAGACGTAGGAGATGCACTATCGGCTGCGGATGCTTCTTTTTTAGTCGTTCGTCGCGTCTTCTTTTACCCCTCCACCTTCTTTTTTCTTTTGCTTGGCTTCGTAGATTATTGTCTTTATTCGACTTTTTTCGTTTACTTCTCTCGATGTGTGTATTCTAATATTCATAAAGTGTAGCGGAAAACGGCACCCATTCTTAATGATAACACATGCTTGGATGGACAAGATGAGGAGGAAGAAGAAGAAGAAGACGAGCCAGTGACGTTCACTCAGACAAGTCGTGGTCGTCGCATCAAGCGTGCTCAGTACTACGAGTCGCAGTCGGAGGAGGACAGGCAGGACCCAACCGACCTCTTCAGCAACGACAACCATCTCGTCCACAGTACTCGTCGCAGCCACCAGGTCGATGACGACGAGGACGAGGACGACCAGCAACCTCGACGCGCCACACGCTCGCAATCATCGAAAGCAAGACCGAATTCTCTGATTTCATCGTGTCAGACGAGGAAGAGTCCAAGGGTTATTCACTCCGCCAGAGACGAAAGCCACCTCCACCCCCTCCACCCAAAACGCTAAGCGGCCGCATATCCAGACAACCTCAACGTTATATTCCTTCTGCCGCTGCGACCGTACGAGAACAACACGAACGTTCCACTCGGAACCACACGTCGTTCAGCAGCCCAAACTCGACGACGGCTATGTGGACCCAGGCTCTGATGGCTCGTCCTCGGACGCAGAGGGTTCATAGCCAACGCACCACGCACATCTTCGGACGTTGGAATGGACCAAGACGCGGAGGGCGAACCGGACCCTGACGCCGAAGGCGAGCTCGAAGCAGAACAAGACGGTAGACCTTATGCACTCCATCGACGTACCAAGATAAACTACGCCGTTCCTCCGCCTCTTGAAGAGCTCAAGCCACCTCCTCCACCGAGGAATCGTAATGCGGGCGGAAGGGCTGGAAAGAAGCGAGGACCCGGGTGGAGCGCTTCAGGGGCCGAACTGAGCAGGTGGATGGGCATCCCCTTACACGCTGACGACTCGGTGTGTTCGCATACCATGCTCTGTACTCACACATTAAGCCGTGTTTAGGACTCGGGACGTTCCCCTCAGAACACCCCGAAAGAACTTTGGTGGCGGTGCACTGTTGGGTGCTGGCGCCATGTCCGCTGGCGGGCTGCTACCCGGTGACTTTGCAGCTGCGACTGCAGGAACGCCTTTTAACTGGGTAAAATAGGCGAATCAGGTGTGGATTTTGCTTTGGCCCTCGCGCTTTACTCAATGTAGACGGTGTAGCCCTGGCCGACGCGGACCCGCTAGGCGTCAACCTGAACGTGACGTTCGAGGAAGTAGGCGGCCTTGACGATGGTACGTCGTGCCACCAACTACGTTTACATCACACACTGACCACGACATAGACATACACAGAAATGGAAATGACGCTCCTCCCTCTCCTCTACCCCGAGGTGTTCCAGCGCTTCGGCCTCACTCCACCTCGCGGGTGTACTATTTCATGGACCTCTCGGGACTGGTAAGACATTGCTGGCACGGGCTCTCGCGGCGAGTACTAGGTCGAACGGCAAAGGCATATGTAGGCTCTCGTCGTAACTAGCGCATACACGTACTAACACGCATTCCCAGCTTTCTTCATGCGCAAAGGTGCTGACTGTCTCTCCAAATGGGTCGGCGAAGCAGAACGCCAGCTCCGTCTCCTCTTCGAAGAAGCCCGCACTTGTCAGCCAAGCATCATCTTCTTTGATGAAATCGACGGCCTTGCCACCGTCCGATCTTCCAAACAAGATCAGATCCACGCATCGATCGTATCAACCCTGCTCGCATTGATGGATGGAATGGATGGACGGGGACAGGTGATCGTGATCGGCGCAACCAATCGACCGGACGCGGTCGATCCAGCACTCAGAAGACCTGGAAGGTTTGACAGAGAGTTTTATTTCCCTCTGCCAACTGTAGAAGCACGAGAAAGGATCTTGGGAATTATGACCCGGAAGTGGGAAAATTGGCAGGGGGAGAAGGGGGCAGAGAATGTCAAGGGCCTGGCGAGAATGACGAAGGGATATGGTGGAGCTGATCTGAGGGTGAGTGGGTCGTATGTACAGTGGGAACTCACCCCCGTGATCCATGATGACAGGCACTTTGCACGGAAGCTGCCCTGAACGCGATACAAAGACGGTATCCGCAGATATACCAATCGAACGATCGGTTGTTACTCAAACCGGAGACTATCGGCGTGTCATTGCGCGATTTTATGATTGCAATCCCGAGTAAGTTCCCCCCCGTCCTTCCAATGTCTGACTATCCACTCGCCATCAACAGAACTCGTTCCCTCCTCTGCACGCTCCACTTCTACATCGCAATCTCCCCTCTCCGCCCACCTCGCCCCCCTCCTTGGAGATGCCCTCGAGCGAGTCAATCCCGCGATCGATAGAGTCCTACCGGTGTCGAAGAAGAAGCGGTCGGCACTGGAGGAGGCCGAGTGGGAGGATCGGAACGGGAAGAGGACGCGTTAGAGAGAGAAATGCTGATGCAGTGTGAGTGCTTTGCTTTCTGTATTGTATCCTATTCTTTCTGTCGCTCGTGGCGAACTGACTTTTTTATATTTAAAAAAGCCATGGAAACGATGCGCGTTTATCGACCACGCGTAATCCTCCACGGTCCAGCTGGGATGGGTCAAGCTCATATCGGTGCAGCAGCATTATATCATTTGGAGGGATGTCATATTCAAACGTTAGATTTGGGAACGCTGATGGAGGATTCAACAAGGGTATGATTATTTTATTTCGACGAGTGAAACAATTCCATCAACATGCTGCAGACACCCGAGGCAGCTATCGTCCATTATTCGTCGAAGCAAACGAACATCCACCCTTCCGTCATATACATATCGGCCCTCTCGAGTGGTGCACCGCTGTATCCGAAGCGACGCGGCTCGACCGTACGCGCAATGCTCGAGTCCCTCTCGGCCTACCGATCCGGTACTACTTTCTCGCCGTCGCAGATGGTCCTTTGTCCTCGTTGCTCAGGACGTGAAGTTTGGTTCGGCATTACTCGTGGTTCCGTATCGCACTGACCCGACCACATCTACATCTCGCGAAGCCTTCTTCGCCCCACTCATCGCTGACATCCGTCGTCCGCCGATGCATACCCAGATGGGATTGCACGGCGCAAACGTGTGCTAGAGGTCCTTCCGCTAGCGCCTCCACCCGAACCGAGACAACCGAGTGCGGCGGAGTTGGCGTTACAGGTGGAGAACGATCGGAAGGTTATGACGGTGCTCAAGTATCGGTTGGGACCGATCCTGACGGAGTTGAAGAGGAAGTTTAAGAGGTTTACTAAGAGGGCTAGGGTGAGAGCTGGCGCTTCACATTTCGTTTTGACGTGATTGGGTTGTTGCTGACGAGTTTGTACATAGGAAGAGTATGACTTCGATGCCGTTGTTATTCCGACGACGGTAACTGCTGCTACTGCCGCAGCCGATCATGCTGGCGGTGTTGGTGGTGCTGGTGGTGCTGGTGTGACAGAAGTCGAGATCGTTGCTTCGAACGTGGTGATTCAGGGTATGGATGGGATCGTCGAGGTGACGAACGAGAAGG